>UELV01094440.1:0-12745 GCA_900490015.1 Megastigmus stigmatizans | reverse complement strand
AGAGGCTCGAGCTCAGCTCACCACCGAAATTTGCCCTTTACTGGAATGCTAATGAGGTGCTTTCGAGCTGCCTTTTTTGCACTCCGCTACAGCCGATTTCGCGAAGTTTCCAGGACCGATTCGCCGCTCCTGCTGCTGCTGCTGTTCGCGGCTTGCGCGTTCTCGGCCTCGCGCGCGTGTTAAATTGCTCTCCGCAGCTCCGAGCCCCCATATGTATATATGTATGCGCGTGATTTTTTATTGCTTCCTCATGCCTAATGCTCCTGTAAAAACTCGCCGAGGACTGCGCGCGCGAGCCTTAAAGCCTTGGTGAAATCGCGTATAGTGCAGATTTTATGACAACTAAGTATATGCGTTCGCGAGACGAGCGCCTAATTTGTGTATGCCGAGTGCTCACGTAATTGTTTCAAGCCTGTGAATATTAAGAATAAAAATGTACTTGATTAAGAAATTTTTTCTTTTTCCTTTTCAAACGGTCTCTCGTGCCTCGTATAGTGAAATACTTTTCTCACGGGAAGAGATTTTTTATAGTTACGAGCTCTCGCGCGCGGCTGAATGTATATACGTAATATGGATGTAATTCCTATACCAACTTGTCGTCACGTGCTAAGCATTCAACACGTTGTATTGAAAAATAAGTATACTGTTAGCGTATTAAACTTGATTTACATATTACATAATAATATTCTTCGATGGCTTTGCGATGCAAACGAGGATATGACGTCACGAAGTTGACTATATTTCTGAACGATCGACAATACTGCACATGAATCGAAATGTTCCTATTTGAATAGATTTTTTAATGTTTAAAAAAAAAATTGTTTGGACAGCTCGATTCTTATTTAAATATGCGCAGTAATGTACGTTTTACAGGAAAAAAAAACTATTGCACCGAATAGAGGGAAAGAAAGAGAGAGCGCGTTTCTTGTCCTCCTGCTCCCAAGTTCTTCTTAAATTCGGCTCTTTTATAAAGCCTTATCTTTTTGTCCGTCGATGGCGAGAGGCTGCACGATTGCAAATCTCGTATTCCCCGGTGTATATGTGCAAGTGGCAGGAGTGCGAGTGCGATCAGATGCGCGCTTATTCTCTCTCTCTCTCTCTCTTTGCCTCTCTGTGCCTCTTTCTCCTGCAGCAGGGTGGAAGATCCGGGCATCTTCGTGGCGTGTAGGCCGAAAGAAGGAGCAGAAGGAGGAGGACGAGGATGAGTGAGAGAGAGAGAGAGAGAGAGAGACAGAGAGAGAGAGACAGACAGAGAGAGAGAGAGAGAGAGAGGTGGAGGAGGAGGTGGAGGAGAGTCCGTATAGCAGTTGTAAGTAAGCACCTGAGCGTATAAACGAAGCGAGGCTAACGAGCGAAAGAAGGATAGGATTAGGTTCTCGTCGGTAATAAGCCCGAGCGAGCGAGAGAGAGAGAGAGAGAGAGAGAGAGAGACAGGGAGAGAGAGCGAAGAAGCCGAGCTGGGAGGATGGCGAAGCTCCTAAAGTAGATTCGTGCCGAGCGCCGCTCTCTCTCTCTCTCTCTCTCTCTCTCTCTCTCGGTCCCGAGTCCGGCCAGTGCATAATGACGTGCGAGGGCCCGACAGAGTCGGAGCGCGCGAGCGAGAGAGAGGCAGCAGGGGAGAGAGGGAGAAGAGGTGAATACCGCGCGCGCGGCGAAAACAAAACGACGAGAAAGAGGGTGGAGAAAAATGAGGGGTGGGGGAAGCCTCGAGTGTCGGCACCTCGCCGCCAGAGCCCGAGAGCGGACCACACACGTCGTTCGTATAGGGGTTCTCAATCCGCGAACATGCCCGCCTCATATAAACGTATATGTGTAAGTGTATAGGAGCTGTGCGGCAGACTCGTGCTCTCTCGAGAGTCGAGAGAGTCGAGAGAGACCATCAGCCGCCGCTCCCAGAGATTAATTGCCCTGCAGCTCGCGGATACACACGCACGCGGCTGCTGCAGCCGTGAGCCAGGCCACTCGGCATCCCTATACCCTATATAATATACCCCTCTGTGTTTTACCTCGCTTACGCCAATTTTCTTACAAAAGCTCATCTCCTTTTTAATTTGCAGCCATATATACCGCCACCACCAGTCGACGCGCGCGCGCAGGCCCAGCTTATTCTATTTCTACGCTAATTGCTTTTTTACCCGTACGCCTACATTTACTCCGCGGCGCGGTATGATTCATGTTACCGATGCTGCTGCTGCTGCTGCTGCTGCTGCTGCTGCTGCTGCTGCGTGGCTATAGTATATACTAGTGCAGCTCTCGTTGAAAAAGAGCACATATATCGAGGGCGCGCGTAATGAGAATATGTATATTGCAGGCGATAAATTTTAAATCGCTCATTTCTATTATGATTATTACAGCGCGATTCTATCCGCTGGTTTTAAATTATCTTTGACCGTTATAACAATCATCGTTATATACATATAGGTAAATTAGACTCGTGGCTAATCTATACGGTATGGATATACCAATCGCTGGATCTACAAGCCCGTAAAATAGTTCAACGATTTAATCAATAGAATATCGAGAAACGATATCTTCCCGAAAAAAATGAGTGATGAGGACTGCGAATGCAATTACTTATGCAAAACTGCTATGGCCGATATAGGCAACGATTCTGCAAATGAAAAAAATCGGTCGGTGCGTTGCAGGGAAGATTCCCCGAAGCCATTCCTTCATAGATTTACTTTGAGATCGTTTACAGTGCGAGGATCACTACCTGCCAAAATATTTGTCCCAGTGGCCTTCTTCTATCCAGCGGTGCCCGAGTTAACAAGCTGTGAATGACTTCCCTTGAAAAACAAAAAACAATCAACATTGGCGCGCACAAAGTCAGTCAGCAGAGCCAAGGTCATAAGTCGGGGGTGCGTGGCCATTCAAGTGCAAGATAGAGGTCGTCCCGGAGAGCCGATCGCCCAGAGATTATAAAATGAAAAGTCTCGACCCTGACCCATAGTCGAAAGATGCGCACGCACAGCTGCATATTCGACCGAGCGGAATGGACCCGAGAGTAGAGCCTGGCTATATACTCTTAATCGCCAAATCCCCTTTGCTTTTCTTCCTCTCTCTCTCTCTCCGTCTCTGTGCGTCTATACACAAACTTTAGACACGCTCGGTGTTTCTTGCAAGGTTCCGGCCCCTATACTGCAACTGCAGCAGGCGCGACGGAGCGTCTCGGGGTTTGTTTGTATTTCCCGCGTCACGCCTCGACGCTCCACGTCAAAATAGATCAAGGCTTTCTTACGGGCGCGGCCTCACCGATTTTAAAATCCTCGAAGCTGACGCGCGTACCGAAGGATACCAAAATCGATTGGTTAAGGGAGATCTGCTGCTGGGGAGAAAAAAAAGACTCCATCGGACGTGCTTTGACGTAACGAGGCTTTTTTTGTACCGTTCGCGTTGCGCGTTACACTGACGAATTAGACTCAGAAATTGTTGAAATCATCGGTACTGGTACCCGCGTAAAACAAAAATTATTTAATATAGGTATGTAGGTACAAGTTGGGCAAGCGTCAGAAACAATTTCGACCGATCTTTACAGCTGTATATATAACGTTTTTAGAGAGCGCGTAAGAGTTTTCAAGCTGGCAGCTAGAGTCGAAAAATAAAATTGGAAATGCAATATGCGCACGGCGTATTTATTGGTCCTAAGCCTTTATTATATTGGAAAGAAATAGCAGGAGCAGCAACAGCAGCGGCAGCAGCGACGCAGTTTTTGCAATTACGCCGCAACGTGTGTAACGGCGGCGCGTCGACGTGTACAGTATTAAAATTTCATGAGACGCAATGAGATAAACTGTCAATTACTGTCATTATGGCTCGCTCGCGAAGATTCGTAGAAGAAAAGAGGCACAATTTGAGCCGTCGTAAATCTTATATGCGTTGACGGTTAAATTTTTTTAATGCTTAATAGGGAATTCGCCGCGAGTATACATATATGTGTACGCGAGAGCTGCTGCTGCGGTGCGCGCGCATTTCGAATATTCTTTTGCAGCTCTTTAAAATAGAAAAGCCATAACGTATAAAATATTACAGGTCATAGCTGCATGGGGTGTCCTGTGCCGTATTCGCGACATGTGAAATTAAAAAGCATTGAATGTTGAACATTTAAGAGCTCAGAAAAAACGGTTAAGCAATAGTACACTTGATAAACACTATGCGTATTAAATTTAATGGAAATTGAATTTATATGTTATTAAATCTAATTTGATTTTTCTTTTACGCAGATTTTAAACATAATTATTTGCAGATTGTTTTATAAATTAATAATTTCAACAATAAGTACACTGATGTAAGGATTTGAGGTGGAAGATTTCATTGTTTACCACAATTTACTATAAAGAACCACATTCTTGCATGTACACGTGTTCATATAAAAATGTTCGTATCAAGAGTTAATTAATAAAAGAAGTCTTTCACATTAATAGACTCCTGTGAAAAGGGACTTATCTGCATATTTTGATTTTTAGAGGCTCTGAGCAAAAAGAGACTTATTCAAAGTTTTTAAAAGTAATAATTAAAAAGTTTAAAATTTTAATTACCAGGGATCGATTATGGGTAAATCCCTATATAAAATATTTGTTTAGTTTTATTTCATAATAAGATTGAAATATTTATTTTTATATACTGTCTATCAACAATCACGGTACAAGTGGAACATCAACCCCATATCATAGATTTTCTAAGTTTTTATACAGTAGCAGCAAAGTCAACGCTATGTTTATTTATATTTTTGAAGGATTATATACCTGGGAAAACATAAGCTACGGTTTAACGCGACTGAATGCTGCGAAAGATAAATATTTGCATTCCCGGTATAATTTAGGGGTTTGCAGGTTGACGTGCGTGCAGCTGCCAGGTGCAGGGAGTCAAGTTTTATCATTTGACATTTTGTTGTTTCTCAGCATGGCTATAAGCTCTCGTGAAGGCACAGCGGAAATCAGTTTGCAACCACGCGGGGTTCTCGTCGCGAGGAGCGAGCTTCTGACTTTTTAAGCAGGATAATCCAACGGAAAATAAATATCCATCGAAGTCAACGGTTTATCCGCAGATTAGACCGGGGGATTAAAAATATCGGCACTGTTTAGTATGTTGACGATTGTCGAAAAACCACTGAACCGTCACAGGGCTTGACTCGTTAATCTTTATCCCTCGTCTGCGCAGTTTTCGGTTCGGTTTGTTTTGACTGTTTTTTCTTTTCCTTTACATGTTCAATGAGAGAAAAATCGCAATCCTCTTAAACAAACATTTATCGTTCATTAATAATATGCATCCATGCTGTTTTAACCGAATAAGGCGACTGAACTTTATACATCATATCCGCGAGTATACGCTTTATTCGCCTGCAATCGTATGGGTTTTTATGGAAGAATTTATGGATAAATTTTCACGCGTATTATCTTAATGAACTTTGGGATAAACTTAAGTTTGTTCTACACAGGATACATCAATTTGTACAAATTATAAACTTGAAATGGCAATAGAAATTCTAATAACTGAATTCATGTTTATTATCATGAAATTTTTCTGTTGTTTCAATAGATGGTGAAAACCTTCGACTATATTATGCAAAGTATTATTAAAATCACTTTATGGGAAAAAAGAAAAAAACAACAAGAGTTTGTTGTTGTCACGTTTTTTGAAAGTAATTTATTTAAAACGGTAAGTTTTTTTCAAGGTAAAGCACAGTAATTGGATTGGTCATAAAAGTTGAAAATATATATTTTCCACTTTGAAATACGACCGCAATGAAGATGCGATTTACTCAGATTAATCATCGGCGAACAAAAAAGTATGGTACATGTCGGAGCAAAAACGTTAATTAAGCTGGAATCGAAACTCGAATGCATAAAAATGAAGAAAAATGGTGCGCCTTCATTCCTTCAGCCTTATTACATATAGGTGCCCAAGTCCCTAGAAGGACATCGAAAATTTGACCGTCGTTTTTGTCGACCGGTGCAGCACTGCAGAGAGTGAGAGAGAGAAAGAGAGAGAGAAAGCAACGAGAGCTGCACTGCGTGCTCGAGGGGAAGGAGGGAAAAAAAGAGAGATTCGTCGTGGGCCTCGTCAGTCATCGGACTGTTGGACTGCCAAGGACAAACATAGTCGGGTCAGCTCGAGAAGTTTTTGACGTCTCAACTCAGTCACGGGAAATCAGATTATCTCGGCGGGATAACAAACTTCGGGCTTTCTTCCTTTTTATCTCTTTCCGCCTGCTTCTGTGCACTGCGCTGCTGCTGTTGCTGCTGCAGCCTCGAGCTTTCGGAAGAGACATCGCTCTCTGTTTGGCTCACTTGTGTGTACCTGCTACCTGTTCGCCGAATGTTTTCCGTCATCGTCTTTTCAAGCGGCGACAATGAGAAGGGTGAACGAGCCGACCGCTCGCGTCTCGACGTTTCAAATGCTTTCTCTCTGCTCTGTGTCGCTAAACAAAATCAATCGACTGACACCGATTCTTTTCTGTTTTTTATCTTGTGTAATATTGACGCTGGATTTTTGTATACGAATACTAAAGTACATCTTGTTAGTATAATCAAGTAAAAAAAAAAGGAGGCTATATTGATGAATGTTTCTATAATGTTAAAATTACATAGACAATGCTGTTTCCTTTTTATTATTCTACATTAAACTGATCTTTGGTTATGTAGATAACGGTACTTTTTTATTCATTCTTTATATTAAGTAATTCACCAATTAAAATTATTTCTAAAACTTATATAAGCCTTTCCAGAAAAAATATTAAATAGCTATAAATAACATTTATATAATACTTGTATAATTACCAATTGTCTTGCAGTAGCTTGATACTTACATGAAAAGGATTAAAATATTTAATGTTTAAAATACAGTTATGGATTTCAATTACAGACACTAAAGTATAAAGTTTTATAATGAACATCCATTCTTGAAAAAACCAGTATATAAAATAGAAAAGAAATTAATTTAGATTATTTTCATAAAAATTTGAGCTTCTTTAAAAATTGTTGATGCATATAAATTTCATTAAGCATTCCTGCACAATAGTCACATATTTTAAAATATTTTTGAGAACCCTCTGAGGCTCAATGCCTTTTTTCTAAAAAATGTAAATTATTCATTTCAAATTATCTTCGAAACATAATTCTAGCATTCAGTGTTGGAAGAATGCTTGATTTCCAAAGAAACCTAAAATAAGCCAATTTAGACCATCACTTCGAAAATTACGAATATCTTGGAAACTAAAATTGATTCTGAAGGTTTTTTCGTGCTAACGTCTGTATTTTTACTACACAGATTATACCTAATAAGAATTTAGTATATAAAATTAAGCTACCACTAAATTATGACTGTATTATTTACTAATTTATTATTAAAAAAGATATTTATTTAAATAACATTGAAGTTTTTATTGAAAAAAAGATTCCTGCTAGCGTCCAATTAAGAAGCATTACTAAACTAACACAAAATATTGATACTTATTTTACTTCATCAAAATTTATATCACTGCTTTTGCTTCCTCATATAGGAAACGTTGAAATGTTGAAAATTTCTTTAATAATTTCTCTAATAATCATATAACAGGTGGATACGTAAAATTAATTAAATTAATAGTGTACTTCTTCCACTCAAAATCAGTCCTCACAATCTGCAAATTATAAATCTCAGTCTAGTTTAAAATATGCTTATAATTTAATTAGATGGTTTCCTTTTGTTTTATGATAGAAATTAGACTTTTGTAATTTACTTTTTTCTAATTTTTATATGTTACCATCATAATTTTTAAAATCTAGAAGATTCATTTGATAGGTTTTTTAAATTACTTACGTTTTGAGAATTTATATACATAAATATACATTCCGTCATTCTTTTGTTATGCAAGAAAATGTCTTGTTTTGGTATGTATGCTATTTCTTTAAAAAATTATTTAAACTTGATGAAAATTGTTTTAATAGTAACAGTTGGTTTATGAAAATCATTTAAATTTTCATGTAATAATTATTATTAGTTTACGAGAAAAAAATATACTTAGATTTAAAGATATACGATTTTTTTATAAGTATATCTTTTATAGCAAGAACGAAAGAGAATTACACTTACAATTAGTAAAATTTCATATGTAAGTATAGTATTTTTATATCTTTTATATGGAATTTATATTTAACCAGTTCAGATATAGAAATTAAAGATGTTATTTGTTATACTCTTTGAGAAGACCATATCTTTGAGAAGATTTAACTAATTTTCAATTTTTAAATAAATCTTTTTTAAATAAATTTAGATGTTAATTTATTGTTTTGAATATTCAAATGTAGGTTTTTTAATAGTTTATTTTTTTTCTTTTTGGCTTCATGAAATTGATAAATAAATTTAAATACCTCTAATTTGCTATCTTAATCATTAAAATTTATTGCCTAGTTCTTGTGTTATTTTTATTAAAAGTACCATTATAAGTTTAGTAATTGTTTAATCGCGAATTATATATTACTTATATACGTATATTGTAACAATGAAGTGGCTGCGGTTTTTGAATAGGATCTTAAAATAAAGATATTTACCTTTCTGTATACTCAAAATATATATCTAAGTATATTCTTTTTCAGTATAAATACATATTATTATTTTTACAGTATTATACAGTATATCTTTTTATAAAGACACCCTAATACGTAAAATCAATACTGAATGATAAATATTTTCAAAACTTATTCAGAAAAACCCGGATCTCATCATTTTGCCTATAAATTAATTTCTAAAAGTTTTAAGAAAACCCAGAATTCACATCCCTGGTCATCTCTTTGTGAGTTTCCTTTACCGCAGAATTTTTTTTTGTAGATAAACTTACAGCTACGTTCTCTATACGGACCATAGTTGCTGGAAAAAAAACTTGTTAATAAACGTTTTACTTTATACAAAATTCTTACTTTCTCACTTTCTTGACTCTGAAAATTTCTTTTATTTTGTTGAACCTACCTAAAACAAAAGTGGCGTATCGAGCACCTCGAGAAAAAAAATTGCTCGAAGAGAGAAAGAAATTGAGAGAAAAAAGAGAAAGAGAGAGAGAGTCAGGTAAAAGGAAGAACGCTCCATGACGCTTCTGGACCCCTGGCGCGCAATTGGTTGCGGAGAACAATGTGGCCCCCCGTCCGGCTTCAGTATAAACAAACCCTTCTGCCACCATCGGGAACCTGGGAGAGTTTGCGGACCTGTAGTGTGTTGTGCCTGTGGTCCGCGATACATTGAATCGCATCGAATAATGTAATACGCCGAGAAATCTTCTCTGCCTGTGTGATTGCCATTTCATTCTAAAATACAAGGGAGTTAATTTAAAATATACAACTTTATACTATTCTTTCGCCTAATGAACAAGATTTTTGGCGCTGCTGCACCGAGTATATGTTCCGTAGTAATCGGGGGACACACTAACAAAATGAGAAAATTCACTGTTTTATTATAAAACTTATTATTACTGTAGTAAAATTTGCAGTATGGTAAATTTTTTTCAGAAAAATTACTATGTTAAAAATTATAAGATTTACTATAATTATAGAAAGTTTTCTGATTGTGGAATCCTACGTTTACTCCGGAAGATATAGTAATTTTTAATATAACTTTTTTTTCTGTATAAACTCGAGATTTTAAGGAAAAATTTTTTTTAAATCTAGTTCTCAAAATGTATTCAAAATATAAGAGATAAGGCTGGATCTCAGGTGTAAGAAGGCGAGATAGAGACCTAAAATTTTACACAAAAGTATATTTCAACAATACCTTTATTATAAACGGTTCACTTTATATAAGATATTTGGTCAAGGGCAATTTTAATATGCTTATTCTGCTTAAGCCTTTTTCTACTTGCTTTCAAGATATACCGCTTTTACGAAAAAAATAGTGCCATGAAATAATACGTTTGCAAATAAAATGCAGTTGAATTGCGCTTGGAGTTTGTTGATACCGCTGCAAAAACAAGTGACATTGTTTATTCGGGTGAAAATTTTGCATAAATAGTTGCTAGTCTTATTTTGCAGTTGCAATAATCTTTACCGTAACCTAGTTTGAACAAGTTCACAAATTAAAAAATACTTGAATTACTTTTTATAATAATAATTCTCTCAATGCCATTATTCACGATCATATATTAGTACTATAATATATTATAATATAATGTATTATAGTGATTGAGGAGTTGTGAAAAAATTAAAGTACATACTGTATTGCGAGCATTGCAAATAATGTAAGAATATTTTTTGCGTAAAGCAGAGTGTTTTGCATAACGATTCTATGAAAGAAAAAAATCCCCGCCTCCCTTATAAAAGAAGAAGCATTTCCTTTTATTTCCGGTATACAGCGGCCCATTAGACTCGGTACTCGCGGAGTATCAAAGTCCAACGTGACTCTGCGAATACGCAATATTGTCGAAGCCCGGCGGGAGGCGAAATATTTTGACTTTAGGTTGAATAGAGTGCACCGCTACAGCACAGAGAATTTCATAGAGTCCGAGAAACCATAACTAAAGTGTGGCTAGAGAGCAACTGGCGTCTGTGTATAGCTTTCCCGCCGATAACAATCCGAACGGAACGAATCGTGTTTTCGAAACATTGGGGCGGTTGTTTCTCCAATTGTGCGAGAGCGGAGAGACCGGCGAAGGCGAAAGCGAGAGACTCGGAATAAGCATTAGGGTGTAGCTGCAGAGTTGCAGACTAGTCAACGGAAGTTCCTTTGGGCCCCCCGACACCTGCGCCGTCGCTGCCGCCGGCGGCTCGACCCGCTCGACGACCTCGGGCCGCTTCTCTCGCTCGACGCTTCTCCTGGACCTCTTCTTTACCTTGCCCCTTGGGAACAAACTGTTCTGTGCCTTATTTGGGTGAAGGTTGACTCGGTGATTTTCCAAAATATCAAATGCACCTCTCCGACTTTCCGTCATTTTTCACTCTTTAACGCGCAGCGTGTGCCTTGAGCAGCCTGTATATACATACTATGGTCTCAAGAGTGCAGGACCGGTGAAGACACAGGCGAAAACACAGGTGAAAACACCGTTTCCCTAAAGTATATGCAGTATATGCAGGATCGGCGAAATTCTGTATTCCGCGTTTCTTTCAAGTTCATTTCAGTTCTGGTCGCTTTCGAATCCCTTTGCAAATGAAACGAATGCCACGCATAGCACGTTTATTTCAGAATAATCGTGTATATACAGTTTACTGCGTGCAAACTCGTTATACTTACATGCTGCTGCAGACAGGTGATGCTTACGTTTATGCGAGGCTGAAATTTTTAAGGCGATTCGACATTAAAAATTAGCACACATCACACCTGACTTGTATACTACAGTATAACGAACGGAAAAGACCTTATAGGTATAAATGTATTATGTAAACTCAAAATTATGTTGAAAACGGAACCAATTTATAATAATTTAGAAGTATGGAAATGTTTATTACCGCACCGCGAGTGCAAGGAATTAGTGCATGTTCTTTAATGCTTTGAAAGATTCTCGTATACGCGGCTATATCTTTGTTGTTTAAAACATATTAGGCCTTATATAGAGAAAAGGAATTATTTTTGATGAAAATTGTATGTAAATATATACGTTAATTTATAATAGTAATTATTTTTAATAGTACATTTTTTTTCTTCTTTCTATTTAATGTAATAATGAGATTCAATTTAACAGTGTAGTTTATCCGTAACTACATCGCTTATCACGTCGGCTAGGAGAAGTTTTGCTTTTTTATTTTCCCCATAATGTAGAAAGGCTTTTTCGTATATATATATAATGCGTTAAATATTAACTTTATCTTATAGGTGCAGGTATACCACGAGGAATATCTTTTTTATTATCAATAAATATGTGGATGCAGCTGCAGAGAAGTTTGCGGTAAAGGAAGAAAAATCCGAGGTCTATATGCTTGAAAAAAAAGTATAGAAAATCATCGATAAGTTTTATTATAGTCGCTTAAAAGCTGATACCCCGTCGCATAGTTGGGGCGCTGAGTATTTGCAATAAATAGTCTTCAATTAACACATTCATTATACGTTCACGCGGGCGGGGGTAATGGAGGTTTCTCGCGAAGCTGCTTAATTCGTCAGGTGCAATTATACGAGGAGGGGGGGGGGGGGGGGTGACATAAAAAGGTGCGCGCTATACGCCGTGTGTAAATAATGCAATTTTTATACATCAATATATATATAGGATCTAAGCGAGAACGGGTGCGTTAATGCCATATAATCTCGGTAGGGCCCCTTCCGTCTAATTAATTTGTAAATATTATGTCATTTTTATCGTCTGCATTCACGCAAGACTTTTTTGCGCGCCGAGCAATTTACTCGCGAACATTGCGTTTACAAGCTGTATGGAAAAAGTCGGCGCGGACGAAGGATAGAAGAAAGAGCTGCATCGGCGGCGGCATAAGTAAGAATACAATTTATATAAGCGCGTTTGTAGGCTCGTCGGCTCGCGCGCGCGCTTGCGGTAATAAGCGATTTCAGAATATAATTTCCTCGGCCGTGGCAGCGGCGGCTATCAGTCCCGAGTTTGGCCGGTCTCGCCGCGGAGCTCCAACGACACGTAACGTCCTTTTACGCGTTCGTCCATCTGTATAAGTAGATAACGAGGGGTATTAAAATTGTGTGCTGCGCGGAAAACGGCCGCAAATGGGCGAGAGCGCCGAGCGACTGCAGGCCAAGGGGTTAACTCTGCGCACCGCTGGAATCCGCTGCTATACCTATACCTATACCCACACACACACACATATATATATATACGTATACACATATACTG
>UELV01094432.1:0-10721 GCA_900490015.1 Megastigmus stigmatizans | reverse complement strand
GGAGGACGGGGACGGGGAGGTGGAGGGGGTGGATGAGGAGGAGGAGGAGGAGGAGGAGGTGGGACTGGAGGGGAAGGAGCCGAGCAACGGCTTGGCCGCCGGTGGTAGGAGAGGGCAGCAGCAGCAGCAGCAGCAGCAGCAACACCACCAGCAGCAGCAGCGGGAGCAGCGTGAGCAGCAGCATGCAGGGGAGGGGGCGGCCGGGCTCGCCGGCATGGGCGGCTACTGGAGCATGAGGCAGAGCAGACCCTCCAGTCCCCGCATGCCGCCCCCGGAGCAGCCGCCGCAGCTGCTGCAGGAGCAGCCGACGAGCTCCAGGCCCAGGAGCCGACACGAGCAGAGCCAGGCCCAGCCGGGCCAACCGAGCCAGCCGATCCACCAGCACCACCACCACCACCAGCATCAGCAGCCGCCGTCCAGGTACAACAATCTCGGCTACTGGAGGGCGCGCAGGGTCACCTTCTACAGGAATGGCGACCCTTACTTCCCGGGCGTCGAGTTCAGGTCAGTCGAGAGGCTGTTATACTTGCCTACCTATGTACCTATGTACCTTCCTCCATCTTTTCCTGCCCCTGCACATAACCTATCCTCTATATATATATACATCGTGCGGGTACTGACTCGAATTTCTTCGATTTCTCACATTTTCTCGAGAGGATTTTGAGTTTGTGCGGTCGAGGTATTGATGTTTCGCGGCCGGCGGCATTGTTGTCCCTTTCTCTCTCTCTCTCACGCGAGTCTAGCGGTCAGTGTGTACTGCATGCTAATTGTATTCATGGCCGTTTTTCGTGGCAACATGCAGTAATAATGACGCGCTCATTATGCATTTTGGAAAAACCAATGCCTGATCGCGATAGAGTGCAGTGTACGTGTGTGTGTTGGGGTTGCTGCTTGTTGACTGCGATAATCCACCGCAACTGGTATATATGTATGCACGAGTCTGACTCGTTACGAGCGATGCTTCAAGGCTACACACACCGATCCTCCGTCCGATACGATTCCATTCTGTTGCCATTTTCTCGCGTCGACCAAAAATCTCTGTGTAGATGTATAGCGTTGCATTTCTTTCGATACGTTCCGTATGCATTCCTAACTACGTACTACAATTATGTAATCCTCTAGACGTTAGCAGTTGCGGTACATTACATACTGTTCGTGTTAAATATTAAAATGATGAATATCCTTATACAAAGTGTCGATTGGTCTAAATTGCAAATCGATAGAGATTAATTATTCTCTAATTACGACGTAACCGCAAACGATTCATCAAAATAATCCAATAAAAATCATGAAACCCTCGCTAATCAAAGGACACGTTATAACTCGCACCATCATCCCTCGAGCACCGATAGTCGTCACACTA
Organism: Megastigmus stigmatizans; assembly: GCA_900490015.1. Classification (NCBI taxonomy): domain Eukaryota; kingdom Metazoa; phylum Arthropoda; class Insecta; order Hymenoptera; family Megastigmidae; genus Megastigmus; species Megastigmus stigmatizans. The sequence goes on along the minus strand of UELV01094432.1, from coordinate 9,358 downwards.
ATTTAGATTCTCTGGTTGGCATATAACTTTTTTAACTGAAAAAAAGGAAAACTCGAAAAAAAACTCGTTGCTAATTCACAGGTTCAAGCCGGGTCGTGACATCGGCTCGTTGGAGGCACTGCTCGATCGGCTATCCCTGCGTCTGGATCTACCGCGTGGAGCCAGACACATATTTTCCATGGACGGTGATAGGAAACTCAATCTCGACGAGCTCGAGGATGGCGCCTCTTACGTCGTCTCCAGCTACAAGACTTTCAAGGTATAGTGTTATTGTCTACTACGCCCCCATGCGCGTCTATATACCTTAAGTGGGTCAGTGCTAATGTTGTCTCATGGCTGCACCCTATATATGTATATACCGATCAAGGCTACTAATCTAATATAGGTGTATCGTATGGGGTTTTTCTTATTGGATTTGAATTGTTTTGGAGAGAGGTTAGATGGTGATTTTGCTTGCTAGTCGCTGCACCCGGAGCCGGTCATTTGGGATATGGTCAGTTTCGGGGGCTCGTTAAAAGTGCCTATATCGATCCCTCGTGAATCAACGCTTTTTTCATTCTTGCTGAGCGACCTATATATCGGTGGGAATGCTTATTTTTAGAAGAATTCCTAGCTGAATGATCGACTTTTTAGTCTATGCATAACGATGTAATTAATTGTTGGTCTATGCCAACTATAGACGATTCTCGTGGTATTCGGGAAACTTTTGATTTCTCGATGCTCATAACGAGATACGGAATCGCATGCAAAATTTCACTTTGCCGTTTGGAAATTGAAATTTATGAATCATCCGCAATTCGGTATACATCGTCATTATCTGGCTAATCGCGATGTTTATGAGCCACGTCACGGAATGGAAAATTGTAAAAGTTATTGTAATTGTTATAGTACAATACCGTGTAATATTTATTTGTAAGCTCGTAAAAATGAAAGACGCAATAAGCAAACATGCAAGATTCGCATGCATTTCCAATTTGACAGGTCTCCACTTTGACAGAGCGAAATTTGTAATTTGACGCGTGTGCCGCGGAATCTGAGATACGAGCTCGGCGAACGTGTTTCGTGGGTAAAAAGTTTGTTTTTCTTCAAAATATACGTTCACGCGAAATATTTACATACATCGTGCGCGACTCTTTCACTCTCAATTCTGGAATAATGATTTAGCGTCAGTCCTCGGAAAACGATGTATATCAGTGGCCGTATACATACAGAAATATATTCCCTTGGCTTCCTTTTCCCCCGATAAGCCGAGGAAGAATAGTGGCAAAAAAAGGAAATATACAAATTAAGATCGGCCGAGCGGCGCGGTTGGGAGCATCGAAGTTGGCAATCGGAATAAATTAAAGTGGTGGTCAGTCAGGGCCGGGGAGCAATAGGGTTCAAGAGACGGGAGACAAGTGATCCTAAAATAGTCGTCGGAGAAAAAGAAGGAGAGAGAGAGAGAGACAGAGAGAGAAAGAGAAAGAGGGAGCAAAGTGGGCCGCGACACACACTTTATCGAGCTAGCAATCGTCTAATAATCGTCGCCACCGGAATCCCATTAAAATGGCCAATGGAGCTGTGTACGTATACACACGGCCATATACCTGCGATATGTGCTTTATGCAAATAAATATGTATGTATATAAATCCATCTACATTCGAATATACCGCTCTCTTTTTCACTCGCGACTCTTGGTCACATGTAGGTCGGCAGAGATATTATGGATATTTTTGCGCTGCCAGACATTAGAATTTAAAATTGATTGCCCTGATGGCAATAAAGGGCGATTCTTTCTGGGGCCTTTTTTTCGTTCTGCCTTATCGGCGCGCAATTTTTCTTTTGCTTCCTCGGACTGGAAGCTTCGAAGGGAGTCGGTGAAAAAGTTTTTGTGATTGATTTATCGTTTATATGCGCGTATTCAAAACTTTTGCAATTTGAAATAAATATGTGGCAATTATCTTATCAATTGATTTTCACTGATATTAAGATGTAATATAACTGTCCTTTGAGAAAATCATAATAGCTTTATTTGCTGTGCAGTTGTAATAAACAGCAATCAAATTAGAAATGTTTCCTAATTTTTCTGACACTAATTACAGAGAACTCAAGTATTGGTATTGATATACAATTGAATCAATACAATACGGTAAAACTTAATCGATAAATTTTTTGTGTATTAAGATATGATTTAAATTTCTCACTAGTCATCGACTAGTAAGAATAGTAGCAACTATTCTTTTATTTTATAGTTTTATTGTGACAATATAATAATATTAATAAAAGCACTAAAATGTTCTAATTAAAATGATTATTTATCCGCTTGACCAGCACACCTATTCCTAATGGAATTGTCGTTTCAATGTATATGTACATACAATAAACGTCCTATATTTTTCCAAATCATAATTATATTTTTTTCACTGTAGAGTCACAGAAAAGCGAGACTTATCAACGCATTCATTGCACGAAAAAGCCGCTCGACTTGGCAAGTCGTAAAATTTTAATCAAAGCAAATAGATATTGCAGAGCACTGGCCAAGTCGGCTAGATAAGAAATTCCAACGAGTTGCGAAAGCAAACAATTGGAAAACATAACTGTATCATAGTAGATGTATATTATATATATATATGGGTCAGCACAACAAACCAAATCGTTAATGGGACTGTGAATGCGTGACCACAGTACCGCATATATAAACGCAGCACAAACAAAGTATTACAAGAAAGTCGCCCAAGAAAATGACAAGTAATTGGTGTGTGTACCCGAGAGGAATTATAGCGGAGAGGGCGATGCTCGTACGGATGGAGAGGGGGAGACAGACAAAAGCACGTTTGTAATAACCGAGCGTAAGCTATATATTATAAGAGACGTGATTTACCACGAGAGAAAACCTAAGAAAAGAGGGAGAGACAGAGAGAGAGAGAGAGAGAGAGAGAGAGAGAGAGTCGAAGAAAGTGAGTCAGTCAAGAAATGGAGGGAGAGAGAGAGAGAGAGAGAGAGAGAGAGAAAGAGAGGGTGGCCGGCGAAGCTCGCGTGTATCTGGCCCAGATCAGGCGTCGTCCAGCGCCGCGCCGCACGCAACGTCCACCTTTATATATACGTGTATAGGTCATAATGTTTGAAGTCTCCCCGAGAGTTGTACGAGGAAGGAGACAGAGAAGGGGCGATTTTACAGCCGTCTCTCTCTCTCTCTTTCTATGTCCGTGCGTATAGCCCCCCTTCGTTTCTTATTTCGAGTCGCGACCCTTTGTATATACCGGCGAGCGATCCGATCTCCTATTACTATAGCGTCCGAGATTTATACAATTTCTCTGTGCTGTACGCGGTTGGAGCAGCAGCAGCTGATCGTCGGAGGGGAGGAATATCGTGTGTACGAGAGGGAATAGCGGTGTGTTGGCTTTTCAATGACTTTATATGTACATTTTGGACTGAAATCTATACACACGTGTTTTATATTAGAGAGAAATGGGTTATTGAAAGGTGATAGAAAAGTCAAGGTTACATACATACTTTGAACACTCTGGAAGAGTAGATAGATAGTAGTAGAATAGATACTCGATACCCAATCATGCATTTACGTAGCTCTTTGGTACAATATATTAATTACAATCAACTTCGTCCTCTATGCCTTTATTAAAAAAGCAGCTATTATACATCAGCTAAAAATCGAGTCCTATATGTCCACAGTATCAAAATCATCTTATGAATATGCAAAGTTCGTTCTATTTCTGGGTCGCTTTTATGGTTAATATTACGTATATACACGTATACATCTGATTATGCTTTTGCGCAAGGTTATGCGCACGACGCGGCGGGTGCTTATTTTTTTACGTAATTAACTCGCAAAAGTAGACCCTGAGCCTTCGTATACAATTTCATTTATATAGACTGCACTTTCGGCAATCCAAGCCTTTATTATTATTACTTATGAGACGAAATCGTTATATACCTGGTATTTACACCTTTCCTGCGTTAATTCTGGAAATCGAATAGATTCGAACAAGTCGAGAACGTTTGCGCTTATCGTCATCGTAAATCGAAGCGTTAACAATTTGAATTATTATTTATCCGCTTTAAGGGTCGGGTGGAAACGAGAAAAATTTTAAAGATCAGATAACGGAGGGGGCTTACGAGGACCTATAACTTGTACAATGTCGCTCGAAGCGATCGAACCTCGCTGCTTTGATAATCTAATAAACACAGGTGCACGTGTGCGTTTGCGACACCCATAAAAAAAAGGGCGTAAAAGTCGGTCGGTGGATATTTCTTAACGGCTTTGACGTTTGCCAATCTGAAATTCGTCGTAAAACGCATTCCTCGCGAAATGTCCTTTCTCCGTATAACCGTGAAGATTACCGATTTTCAAGTAAAACATTTTTTTATGCCATACCGATATGAAAGTGATTATTACTGTACTCGGTATAAACGCGGTAGGCACGATCATTTGCTCCTAAAGTAATAGCCAAGTCAGTTTGTATGGATTTACTGCCGCGCGGTCTTTTTCATAACTCATCGACTTGCGCGAATCTTTTTAATTTCGCTCGGCTCCTTTTCTTTTTTTTTTTTTAATAGAACCGTTAACCGTAATTGTTAGCCAAGGTTGTTTTTTATTTTCCATTTTAACCCTTAGGTATGTATATACACTAATTGAAATACACGCGTGGCAATTTTGAAAAGTAAAGAATGAATTATGCCGGGACTTTTATTTGTTTGGCGATTGAATAGCGGCAATAGATCTTTATGATCATAAATTTTTACCCGTGGTACAGCTGACCGAGACTTTATTGTTATGTATTGCATTTCTGTGAACCTATTGTAGCTACTAATAATAATAGTGAACAATATTTTTATGGAAGATCGACTAATTTGGCTTTGCAGTCTGATCGAACGTGACTTATTCTACTGCAGTAACAAGTGCACTGAATGTCAGGGGATGCGATAGTCCTACTTTACCGACACTATAGTACTTTGATTCTAATGAAAAAACTACTTGGATTTATGGAAAAATGCATAAAATTTTCGAATCATCCGTTTAGTCGTGAAATGTTTGTGGACATGTCATTTCCTGCAACATTTAAATATTGGCCTGAAACTTTGCTAAATGGTAGATTATGAGCCAAGGAAGTGCAACGATTCATTTTTCATAAATCCAATTAAGAATCAAAATACTGGTAATGTCGGTATATATCGAGTATAGCATCCCTTTAAAGCGATTTAAATATTTTTAAATGCAAGGGACGAAGATATATGTTTATGACTAAATTTCCTTTAACTCTTAAAATCGATTATTTACAAGCCGCACGTGTACCTCAATGCAAATATTGAGCAATCGGAAGTCACTAACGTCACGGACCCAGTTTTTGATCAGTTAAGAGTAATGATTATTGGTCAACATTGGCTTACGCGAAACTAATTGCCGTGGAAAACTCAAGGCACGAATTTACGAGTAATCGATGATTAATTTACATTATGATTTGAAGTCGACGCGAGCTTGGCTTTGCACTTATTTTATCACATCATAATCGATTAGAACCGGTACACTTTATTTATTGTCAGTAACTAACACGAATGACTAGTATCTGTATCGATCAAATTTTTTTTAACCAAAATCAACATTCTACTTACATCAAGTGAGAATAAATAAAATTGTTATTTAATAATGAAAATTGTGCATATAAAACACGATATGATAACGAATATGTTATTATAAAAATGATGCTGATCAGGAATTGGGCCAATAATTAGGATATCTTTGTGAAGTTTTGAAATATTAGAATGTGATCAAAATGAAAAAAAAAAAAAATGAACAGTAGTAGAATTTTAGGGATCATAATTATAATGTCTGGCGTCACAGAAAGACATTCACAATCTCTTACGAATCTATGAATCTGTGCAAGTCCCATTTGAAAAAACTCGGTCGTGACTTCAGGATCACCTTTCTCCATCCTAACCATATAATAGACAGTACCGAAACCAAGAAATTGGGCCATTTCAAGACCGATCGCGATTATGATTTCAAGGCGGATAAGCAATAAAATCATCTCCATAGGCGAATGGCCTTAGACGACCTTCCTAAAAATCGTGCGCGCGAATCGCAAAGAAATTCCGCATAAGCTCTGGCAGCACGTGCTACCGAGCACACCCAACTCCTGTAACACCCGCTAACACCTATATAGAGCAGTACGGCATCGATGAAAAGGCTTTCGAGAGAGAGAGAGAGAGAGAGAGAGGGGTGTTGGCGGAAAAAAAAGGAAGAGAGTACACACCCTCGGTGGGTGCGCGCGACTCGGCTGTCTGCCCCCACTCTTTGCGTCGGGGTGTTTGTACGCAGGGAGGAGAAGAGAGGTGCGAGAGAACACGTGGCCAGATGATCGCGGAGTCGCTTCCAAGGGGTGGACGCGACTCGTTCATTGGCTGCTCGAGGGCGCAGGTCCCGGTTCTCCCCACAGGCGAGTGTGCGCAGCTGCAACCGACCGGGAGGAAAGTGGATCGGTTATGGAGGCGGTGGGTGACGCGGTCTCTAACCTCTTGCTTCTATAGGGCTCTGATTGGCATTGAGAGAGAGATGAACTATATCGCCGCTCCTCCTGCTCCTGCTGCTGCTCTTGTTTTTTGGCTGAGGCTCGGAACTTGGACGAGCGTATCTCGGGGATCAAAGATTTCGAATTTTTCTCAATTTCGGCATTTTTAAAAACTTTTTTTAATTACGGGTTTATTTTGTATTTCAGGCACTGAATGTATCGTTATGGTACGAGTTGTTGATACCGCGCTTTTTCCATTAGTTCAATCGAGCTTCCGCATATTTTAGTGGTATAATAAGTAGAGTGTTTAGGTACACGTGGATGATGATCGGTGATCATCAATAGAATCGAGTTAAGTAGGTTAAGTATATATGCATTATTGTTACTGGCAATTTTCATCTTTCTAATAATCCTTCTCTACATTTTCGGTTAATTGCATACATTTAATATATAGGGAGCGACAAATGATTTGACAAAGACGTTGAAATTACGGAAACAGAACGAAATCGTAACAAAACGAAATCAATCTTGCTGCCAAGCTTATATTTAAATCAGCATTTTCAATTCAGAGCTCCGTTAATTCGTGACATATACGTCATGCAAATATAATTGCTAACCGCCAATAATAATAATAATAATAATTAATCGATCGTCATAACGAGAGAGAGAGAGAGCGCAGAGTTTTTCCATTCGAAATTCTCATTCGAGCAATAAATTTGTGGGGGAATAAATCAAACGCAATCGCGTTGCGGGGGGGGGGGGCATGCATATCACGCTTCTTTATTACCCTAATATCGCGCAACTATAACGTATATATTATGCATAATGTTATTAAATTTCCATTGAACATAGCGCAAAGTGTACGCCGGGAACGCGAACGAAGATGCCCCGCAGACACACGACGGAATATCACTTTCATTATTTATTCCTTTCCCTCCCCCCTCCCCCTCTTTTAACACACACTCTCACTCGTACAGCAAGGAAATATTGTTTCTCGTATACGTATAGATCGCGTGTCTCCTTAATACAATATTAAGTGAAATTGCTCGATTCTCGCTCAACGTGTATTATATATATACATGTTATATATACGCGATAGCCCATTTGTGGGGTATATACACGTGGAATGCGAGCTAGAACACACACAACTTTGAATACGCATAATTTTGTATTTATCTCAGCGAGGCTGATTACGTATGGAGATCGGGGCTATATACCGCGAGTCTGGTGCACACCACCGTATGTATATACGTATATATATATGTGTGTATGTGCATGCAGTAAGGAATGCGGTCGAGAAGGGTGGAAGGACCTTGCGCGAACGCGAAGAGTTGACTTTTTTTTTTGTTTTCGTTGCTGCTGCTTCGTGCGACTCTTTTCTTTTTTCTTCTACCGCTGCTGACCCTTTTTATTGCGTCCGCGCCGCAGCACGCGCCGTACGTGGAAATTTTTGCGTCGAGCTGGATTTCTATATCGGATCTCGGTGCTTTCTTACATTGCTAATAATTTATGGCGAGGCTGAGATTTTCTGCGCGTGTTGCTGCTGCTGCTGCCGCTGTTGTAGGACGATGTCATAATTCGCTCTGTATATGTGACGTGAGTGTTAAATTAGCGAATTTATATGGGCGATTTGCGAGCTTTAATTTGAAGTTTTGTATTTTTGCCTTGTCGCGGTAAATTTTTTTTTTATTGAGTTTAAAAAACATATGTCATATATTATAAGTCATTATATAACATATACAATAACAATGTTATTTCTTCATAATTAATATCGTAACCATCGTAGGTTAGTAAAAGAAATCTTTATTCAAGTATTTAGGTGGACAAAGAAATTTTATGAAGCTTTAAAATCGGTATAAAACCCTGCAGTGCTTCTCGGTATGTAATGAAGGCATGAATCAAGAAAGATCCTATTCCACAATGAATTTTTGAAATGTAAAGCACATTCATCCCCTGGCTGATAAAAAAAATAATAAACAATAAAAACTTTTGACATTGAACTAATAAGCTATCGGTAATATTTTTTCATTGTTTCGTGATATATTGTTTGCCAAAAGATGTATAATCAATTTAATAAATGCCAAGATTAAGCAATTGACAAAAGTCATCGCGTCTATCTTCTAGAGCAAGCAAATCATCCAATCTCTCATACCGATCGCACGGTATCTCACACACAAAACTCTCGAATTAGCATCTCGCGCAGAAAACAAAAGACACACAGCTGCACCTCGAACGCCGCAGAGAAGAGCAAATCTGCAATCAGCATAATATAGAGTCGCAATCAAGGAAAACTCGCATAGTTCTAATAGAAACAGCCATATCGCCGTAATACGTACAGCATATAAACACGTACATGTAGCGCTTTATTGGGCAGCTTCAGGTCCGCTGCTGCACGTATATTGCACGATGCCAATCTCGCTGGGTGAGTGTATAGAGTCGGCGGCCAGACACTTGCCTCCGTCTTGTGCACGAAAACGATCGTCAATAATTTCATCGGCTGTAGCCCTATATACATAGCCACGCACGTATATACAGGCACGCAGACAGGAGAACAGGACAGGTGTGTGTGTGTGTGTGTGTGTGTGCAGTTAAGACGGAGTCAAGTTTGAGGTGGACAAGGGTTGAGGGAGGTGTGCAGTAGCCGAGACTGGCTAGTACACAATGGCGTGTATGAATCACGTGGAGGGAGAGAGAGAGAGAGAGAGAGAGTGAGAGAAGCGAGGTCGGCGTGACTTCCGTTTGAGGTGGCCGCTGAAGGAGCTCCCCTTCGGCTCTTTCTCTCTCTCTCTCTGTCTCTCTCTCGCTCAGTCGCTAGCTGCTGGAAGGTGAAGCTAGAAGGGGATGGGGGTGGAGG
>UELV01094430.1:0-15164 GCA_900490015.1 Megastigmus stigmatizans | reverse complement strand
ATATATATATATATATATATATATGTAATGTAACATATATTTGTGTGTGTGTGTGTGTGTGTGTGTGTGTGTAGATACGCGTTATCTCGAATTACCGTGTCTACGGTTATACACATGGCGATTCTAAGAGGCCTAGTTCGCCTATGTTCTATAGGTTGTATATATACGTGCTATTTGGGCCGCATCAGCAAGCTGCAAAATGGCCTATAAAACTGCTGGTCTTAATGCCGAAATAATGAAGCGCGCGTTTCTGCGTAATTGCTGCGGGATCATGGCATAATTCGAGATGATGATGATGATGATAATGATGATGATGATGATGATGATGAAGATTATGGAGATGCTCGTTTTGCATGACGCCTCGGATTTGTCGCTTTTTCTGTTTAATTCTGCAGAATGTATTCAGTAGCTGTGAGTCTGTGAATCGATTGGGCTGCTGTTGCTGCAGTTTTACGTGGCGATCGATTTGCCGTGATAATAATTATAATTAGTAGGAGGCGATTATAAGGACGTTGTTGGTGCAAACTGGTTAACGCAGTTTGGTTCTTTTTAACAACTACCTTTTTTTTCTGTGTGGCAATGATGGTAATTATGTGTCTTTAGGTACTGATAATCTATGGTAATTGATAATCTTTTTGGTCTATGCCCGTTTATAATTTAAATTGTGTTGCTGCTACATGTAAATTTTTCAATATCAAGTAATCGGTAATGAGTATCGTTATATTTTTGAATAATTCATTTAATTTTTTGAATAGGATTAATATGAAATATATCAAAAATGATGAAGAAAATACTGTTACCAGTAATAAGTTTTAAAAAATTTAATTCGAAAAATATGTTAAATAAAATAAAACGCTTTTAAAACTTGGAAAATTTACATAACTCACGTCCCGTAGAGAAAAATCAAATCAATTTCAAAACATAAATGACTAACAAGTATTGAGTTTAAAGCTTGATATATTCGAGCACTAAACATCCCATACTGTTGCACAACTACTAGACACCGACGAATATTTCGTGTATCGCAAACAATGCGGGCGCAGAGAAAAAGGGAACAATGCTCGACGTGGCGCGAAGCCGATCTAGAATCGCGGGGCCGTCAAAGGAATGGAGTCGCGAAAGATCTCGCTTTTCCAGCTTTAAAAAATTCACCTCAGGCCTCCCTCTTTCAACGCCTCTCTCGCTCTCTTATATTTTCAACACTGCTCCCGCAACGTCGACTCGTCGAGACAGAGGACTAAAGTCCACGGGTCAAGTAGCAAAACAGCCTCAAACGCAGGAAGTCATGCGGCGGCGGCTACGGCGGCCACTCGAGCCGCAGCTCTCTCGAGGAGCAGAGCACGCAGCGCAGCGTGAGGCTATCGGGTTTTGCGGTGGTGTGTGTGTAACTGGATCCGGAAGACTCGCGGCTGCTATACTTCCCATTTCTCCCTTTCCTTCTCTCTCACTCTCTCTCTCTCTCTTCTCTCTCTAGCTCTCACTCTCGACTTCTTATTTCGGAAGATTTCCCCGGATGCTCATTGCCGCTTTCCCGCTGTACGCAAGAGAGAGAGAGAGAGAGAGAGAGACCATTTTTTTCTGGAGGAAGAGAAAAAGAGAGAGAGGCAACGAGTCTTTGTTGGGTGTGCAGAGTGAGATGTTCGGTTTTGGGTGTCCGAGGGAAAACAAAAACAAATGGAGGATAGAGTGACGGCGGATGTATGCGGTTAGGTCTATTTTGACTCGAGCCGCTACTGGCGAGCGGTTCCGATTGATTAATTGAGAGATTTGATTTGTTGAGATTTATTTGTCTTTGGTTTACTCGGGAAACTCTCGATTTTCTTGTTTCGGCTTTTTATTTAAGTAAAGTGATTTCCTTCAAAGTTCTATTTCACCTCGAATATGATTGCTCAATTGTCGTTATTGATTGTAAATTTTCAATTTTTGGAGGTGATAAATGTAAGACCATCAATTTTGTTTTTCAAACTTCCATAAATTAACAAAACAAAACTTAAATACACTTTATTCATGTTGAAAATTTAACTTCGTGATTTTGCACAAAAAAAAAAAAAACAATTGCATAAATCACAAATCGATTTCGGATGTATAGTCAGTACATCGAAGCATTACGCGGATAGCGACTCGCCGAAGCTCAGCTATAATTATCTCATTATAAGGACTGGCCGATGCGTCCATCAGCCGATCTGAGTATCTGGCGTGCGCTCGTCAAAGAGCGAGACGCAGAGAGAAAGTGAGCCGCAACGCGCGTCCGACGCGTCCGGTCCCACCTAGTTTTCCGTCTCCTCGATCAATCACTCGGCTTCGAGTCCGCGTATACACACACAACAGAAGCAGCAGCAGCATCGAATATCGCCGATACGATAATAGCCGCACCCTGAACGCACATACACACTAGGAGGGAACGAACAAAAGAAAAAAGAAGAAGAAAAGGGATATATACGGCGGCGCCCCCGCCATTAAATAATCCCGAGTCACGAGCAGACTCTTATCAAACGGCTCTTTGGGCTTTGGCTACCGTCGCCGAAGCGACATGCAATCTGGCCACTCGTTTTCTTCCTTTTCTCTTCTTCGCTTCTCTCTCTCTCTCTCTCTTGCTGTCGGATCGCCGAATCGTAAAATGCGCGGCGTTGATTCGCTCTTCTGGCTTACTTTGTTGCCTCTTTTTTTTGGAGTTGGAGAGGGGGAGCGAGTATACGCGTCAGGCATCGCCGAGTCTTTTGCTCTCGCTTCTTTTTTTTTTTTTTATATCGTTTGTCCCTTTCTTTTCTACGTCTGCTTCTGGATTCTGTTTTGCCTTGTCTACCTGGCGGTCGCCGGTGTATTTGCGCCCCACCCGCGCTATATCCAGCCAAAGCAACATTTTTTATGCCGACGCGGATTTAGATGTATTGGCCTGCTTGTATATGTAACGCACGAGTTTCATTCTCTACGCATTTTCGCGTGAGAAGTTTATTCTATTTATTTCTTTCTTTACTTTTGTAACAGAGAGCTTTAATGAACCGGTACATTTATGTGTAAAAGCTAATATTATGTAAAATCTATTTTTATTTATGGTAACAAGCTCAAACGCTGCACTGGTTGTCAATTATTTATTTAATCATCTGATTGCTCCTTCATTTTTGCACACAGTGCGTTGATTCAGCTACACTTCGTCGCCCGTAAAGTAAAAGAAGTCGCGCATAATCGAAAATTTCTTAAAACCCATTAGAATTTCCACTCCGCTTCGCTCTTCGTATATTTACGCGCGTGTATTCCATCGAGCAGCGTAAAACCCGCACTCTTCTCCCTCGTCGTTTCGGCAATAAATAAAAAGCCACTCCCTTTATATCACTTTTGTTACTCATTACATTCTTGTTTCGCCGGCGCTTCCCTCCTTGTTTTTATATCTATTCCATGCCGAGAGAACGCACCACTAGACTCGCCTCTCCCTCTCTCTCCTACGCGCGTCTCCTGTATACGCAACGTCGAACAAGCGCGGGTGTATATACGCGAGCGAGCGAGAGCGAGAGAAATATCGACAGTGTAAAATTCAATGGTTAGATTTACGGCGGTCATAAGTCAGGCAGCGCGGGGATACGCGATGACGTCACGTCGTCGCGCACTTGAAACGAGCGAAAGGCGCGTCTATACGGTTCCTCTCGCATGCGACGAAATGCGCTAGCGCTATATATTTTTCTGACGGGGTGGAGGAGTCCACGCGCGCGTGTGTGTATATTTGTGTCGACCCTCTTGCATCTACACACGAGCGCGTGATGCCTATACTCTCTTTTTCTCTCTATTTTATGGCTTGCACCGCGGCAGTAATAAATGGCAAAATTAATTGCTTTTGCGTGGCGCACAAGTTCGCGTCGTTTGATTGGTGCCTATCTCGCTCTTTCTCTCTCTCTCTGTTCCTCTGTAGAAGCCTCGATTTGACATGCGTGCACTCGCTGGTTATGGTTCGGGTGCCGGTTCTCGCGAGTGCCGTTTAATTACTCTTTTTTTTGCTCGCGTTAAGCCGAAAGAAAGCTTGGTGGTAGGTATGAAAAAAGTGCTCCCTCCCTCGCTCTCTCTCTCTCTCCCCGCAGTTTCCTTTTTAATGGGCGCAAATTTGAATGAAGTCTTTTTGGCGCTTTCAATAAAATTTTATTAGTAATTTTGGCTGGTTTGGTGGCCCGCCTTTCTGGCCATATATAGCTGCCGCACTATAGGCATGCAGCCGCCCTTTTAGTGCATCCTAAAAGACATGTGTATGGCTTGTAAAGCAATCTGGACGTGATCAGTGAAGCTTTTGTCATTAAATAGTTGAATGGAACGCGGTGCGCGATAGCATTTCTATCAATACTGGGACAATCTGAAACGATATTTTTGATTAGGTTCTATTTATATATTCTACAAGCTGCTAGTGCATTTTTTTTTAAACGAAATGAAGCGCGATGTATATACGTTTCAAAGGTGGAGATTATTCATTATTAATGTTTATCCGATTATTACGGACCAACTTATATGTTTATTTATGTTTAATTTAATTTAACTCTTTGAAATCTGAGGTTAAAACTGTGTTTTTTCCAATCCTGTATTTTAATCGTTTCAGCTGTTATTTTGTCGAACCAAGTGGAAATTCATTAAAATGCTAGCTTTCGAACCAACCTTCTCTCCTAGGTTAGCTCTCAGCTTTTTTTTTCGCGTAGCGGATATTGAAATTCAAAAATTTTCTATGGATTTCCGAGATAGCCCGAGAACTCGGAGTTTTTCAAAGGCGAGCGAGAAAAGTTCTCTCTATCACTCGTCGAATGCCTGTTTATACTACGTCACTTGGCAATGCATAGAATTTTTATCGGTTCCTTGATTCGAACTTTTGTCGGAACAAAATTCCGACAAATACAGATTTTTTGCCGTTCGCGGCCCCCCTTGCACTTTCCTGATTCGCCTCGACAAATAGGTCAAGAATAAGAGGACTATTGATTTTCACTTATCTCTCTTCGAGTGTGCTAAATTTAATTGTAACTGGGCAAAATTTTGCATTATCGGCCGTAAACTCAACTTGTATAACAAACATAAATAAATATGCACTCGTCGAAACTTACACAATGAGTGAGCAATATGCAAAACTAAAGCTGTTCCAATAATTGAAAATGACATAATTGCCAATAACAAAAATATATTTCATCAGGCAGCAGCATAAGTAACCAATAAAGCGCCCGTAGAGCGCTGTTTCCTCAAGAGGTAAACTTGGACACAACTCGCGACTTCTCTCCTCGACGTATTTTTTCCGCGATTCTCAATACATATACACACTCGTAATTCGCATCATTATAAACAGAGCATTAATTGCGCTGTCCAAACAAAGTATTCGAAAAGTTACAGCAGCAGCAGCGGTGGCGGCACTGCATATATATATATATATACGTATACACAGCCGCAGTATCATTTCATCGTTATGCGCAAACTTTGGTCGCGGCGGCGGCGGCGGGCGCGCAATCCCCTCAAACGCTCGGTGGTGCACATAGCCTCGTGCAACCGTCGCCCAGCCCCGCGCCGAATTAAAAACTCCTCCATATTCATTCGGCGAATAATAACAATTTTATTTCCGCGAACTGCAGCACAGCTTCTAGAGGGAGAAAAAAAAGAGAGGGAGAAAGAGCGCGGGACCCAACTTTTCGCCATTTGCCTCACCGTTGCTGCGCTTCGAAAAGTTTCAAGGACACTACGGCCACGGCAATGCACGTGTATATATATATACACGAGTATATGCACGCGCAGGCGCTTGTATAACGAGAAAAAGCCCGTGGGAATCGACTGTGTGGAAAAGAAAGTCCACCTCCCTGTTTCCTTTGCTGCTGGTGGCAGTATGCATATGCGCGCGCGGGTAACGGAGAGAGAGAGAAGGGAAATGTATACATAGTTGTCGAGGGTAAGGAAAAGGAGAAGCCGAAGTAATTGCCTATTAAATCGTGAGCGCGCAGCGAAGATCGGCAGAGGCCCCTGGGTTTTCGATGCATCTACGCAAACGACTCAATTAATTAAGTGTCTTACCCGCTTGTTCTTGTCCCTTTCTTTTTACCCTTGGTCTGTACGCCGTATACGGGGCTTTCTACGCCAAGCGAGGAGACCAACGAATGCGGAAAATTGTCGTGGCTTGAAAGGAACTTTAATTATTTTATTGGACGATTCGCGAACTTTTTCTTTTTCTTTTTTAAAGTAGCATTGAAAATACCGTTTTAATTTGGCAAAATCGTTTTTTTTTTAGTTACATGCTGCTTTTTATATACTTGAATGCAAATGTTTTTTGTGACTTTGTAAATAATTTTTATACAGTATTTTTTCTTCTGACAGTGACACTGACTGACTAAAGGCCAATCTATTTAATTGAATTGAAAATATTCGTATTTAAGCAGGAAGCTCATGTTTCGTTATACCTTCAAATTTTTAATTTCAAAATCGCAAAACAACGAAAGATCATCGCTCACTCGATCTCTCAATCCGACATATAGATTGTCCCATATATAATATACACGTGTACTGCAGAAAAGCTCGTGCGTGTTCGTATCTCTCTCTCTCTCTCTCTTTCTCTCTGGTTTCTTCTGTAGCGACGCATCGCGTACGGGGTAGATAACGAACTTTTTCGATGTCACGACGACGCGACAGCGACAGACTGCAATAATTTATACAATTAGCCAAGCGCACGGCTACGGCACGCGCGTGCATCCGCACGTGTATTACGTTTATCGCCCCGTCGTCGTCGTACGTGCAAGGTGCGCGAGCGCTTGCGACTCTCTCGAGTTATCTCTCGGCCGATTCCTTTCCTCTCCTCATCTCGTCGTTTTTCTCTTTCCTCCCTTTTGACTCTCTCTCTCTCTCTCTCTCTCTCACTATTTGGTCCTCGGAATATTCATGTGTATGCACCGTGTGGCGAGCAAGTGCGCAGCTCTCTCCGCGGCTTTTAAATGCGCCGATTCAACGTTGTCCGAGATAGTTTCGCTGAACAAGATAGCACCGATGAAACGCGGAAAAATAAAAGTGCACGTGTGCCGCTCTGTAATTTGTTCTGGACCGTGCGGGCTTTTATTTTTCACGAACCGCGTGGGTAATAAATCTTTGAATTTGAATTGAATATTCTTTGAATTAATCTTTGTAATTGACATCGGTGAATGCAGATATCGGAATACTTTTTTATTAAAAGCAGACTGACTCGTATGAATTTTTGCGATTGTTTACTAAGTATAGTAATATTGTTTATTTGGTTGGATGATGAAGACTCTGATACGATTGGGAGCAAGAATATAACGACCGCGAAGGCTCTCGCGTGTCTTGCGATATATAAGAGCAACTTTACGACAAACCGGCACAACGACGGATTAATCGCTTAATTTCGCCGAGCTTTTTTGCCAAATGAAATTTTGATGATTGAATAGGAGAACGAGCGACTATCCACTTTACTTTTTAAACTGGATTAATTAAGATAATTGCGCGAGCGTTGCACATCATCGTTCGTTCGACCAGAGCTCTTTGCTGAATTATATATCAGTTTAATTTTGTTATTTGTTGTTATACGTCCGCGATGAATACACAATGTCATCGAATTATTCATTCATTTCAAATGATTTGAAAAGCTTTGTGCCCCGTCATCAAAATTTCTTTCCAATCTCGTTTTTTCCGAACGAAATGCGTCTTTGATCAGCTGTACAGTTTACAATTAGCGCGCGAACACTTTACATCGATGAATGAAAAAAATTTTATTCTGCAATTTGTAAAGCGTCCTATTTCACTGTAATCAGCGGTTCGTCATCGAAATACTTTTCCCAGTTAAATAGCGTAAATAGTTATGTTAAATTTTTCATTGTTTTCCACGACTATTCACAAACCATCAACGTCACATCTAAGCGATACGCTAATAGCACCATCTAAAAATCCGTATAACATTCCGGAATAATCCCACCCCACGGGCAATTCCTAAATTTGAAATCCGATAACACGAACGAAGATTGAAGTGTAATCGTATCAAGCGTGTAACAAACCTACATTACAGAAATCGATTGCTCATCCGCGCGAGCCTCTCCCCACTCTGCGCACCGCCTGAAACTAACCCGCGAGCTAATTTCACCTGCACGCGAAGCTAAACGTCCCCGTCGTTGTCGTATAGATCCGCAAACCTGCGCCAAGTGCACACCGCGAGCGCAAAAGTTGAATCGATTCTGTTTGTGTGTGTGTCTGTGTGTTTGTGTGTCTGTGTAAGATGAGAGAGTTCATTGTCTTGATTTATACTTGGAGCCGGGGATATACGGCAGCAACGGCGGCGCATAACACAGCGTTAGGTAATTATCGTTTCAAGATTGTTCCGAATGAGTTTGACCCATTTTGCGCGCGAAAGCCGGAGAGTGGCTCGCTTTTGTTCGGACGCGCCCGATCCGCTGACGCTCAGATTGGATTTTTAGCCCGATACACTGCACCGCTTCTCTGTGTTACATATATATATATATAGGTACTGTTTGACATTATTAAAAGCATGATCGAGAGGGGAAGATAGCGAGAAAGAGATATGGCTGGGAAATCTATGACGATTTGTTTTGAACTTTGCACTTTCTCGATAGTTTTATAATCGACTACGACTTTATAACGAGCAATATTTGCCATTGATTTATCGTGTTTTTTCTCTTGTTTCAAGTACGTACTGATTGCGATGCTCCTATTGATTAGCTACAGTGCGATATTTTTCTCGAGTGAGTAGTGCTTTATCATTTATTGGAAATATTTTATTATATGCTATGTTTTTGTTGATATATTATATTGAAGAAAAAAAAAAGATTTTGATTTAATTGCTCATACTGCATGATTTCGTTCTGTTTATTTTACCGAAACAAGCAGTTGTATGTATTGTGCAACATTTTGCAAAGCTTTCATCATAATGTAATTTTTTAAATGTAATGTTGTAAGTCATCTAGAGGGAAGGATAAAAAATCACCTAAATGCATAAAATTACCGTAACTATATCTCGATAATTTTTATTATAAATTCTTATCGGTACAAAAATGTAGTAGATGTAACACAGAGGAAAACGAAAATGAATAAGAATAGATAGTCTTATTTAAAAATTAATTTGATTCCATCGAATCTATATACGCATCCCTGGAGTCGTCGATATCTCGGCTCGGTCTCCGTTATATAACACGGAAATGGGGCGGAAACGCGGGCCCCGAGACAAAGTGCACACTTTGCGCTCCTTAATTAAGCTAGAAAAGGGAGGGGGATTGATATAATGGTCGAACCTCAAAATACTCACCTAATAGAAACAAACAGGCGGAAATTAATCGGGCCAAGTTTCCTATATGCGGATTCGATGACCGACCCTCCTCTTATTGTATATACGCGTGTATTACGGACGCGTGTTGCAGTGGATGTATCGGACTGACCGGCGCTTACGTCTTAATTCCAGCTATGCCATATCTGTTTTCTCCCCTTCGTATAGGAGATAACGCCTGGCGCCGTATTACTAGAGATGACGATATCTGTCTGTCGTGAATCTAGCCCTTAAAGGTTCGCTGCCACTTCTTTTGACGAAACTGTTATATCACTTTTATTTCGAGATTGTTAAAAGGAAACTATCGGGTGTCAAAAGCTATAGTTAAATTATAACGACCCTATCTTGTGAAATTCTAAGCACTATATTTAATAATTATTCCTTACCAAACACTGTATTCGCTAGATTATTATTTTCAACAGTATAGCAATGCTCGATAGAGAATTTCAATGGGGATAGAGAAGCTTATACGGCTCCTCGTTTCATGAAATTTTCATAGCTGACGATTTCACAAACTACCGGTTTAAATTCGATCGGTTCGCCCGAAAGCGACTTGGATTCAGTTTTTATATACCTTTGTCCGGCTGATCAACAAAAGTCAATCGCGATCATTTCGAAAATTCAATTTCGCCATTATCACCGACGACGACACAAATGGCGGACGGTGAGAGGACGAGCAAGCAAATTTAATAAACGCCCTGCGTAGCGGCACGACGGCAACGCGGCAGCGCTAAAAAAGAAACAAGTGTCCCTCGACTAAACGGCAAAAATCCATTTCGATACTCCTCTCCACTACGCTTTTTTCAACCTACACACAATTCCCCGATATACGTCCAATAGCCCGCCATTTCCCTTTTCCGTCCTTTATGCTCGACTCTCTCTCTCTCTCTCTCTCTCTCTCTCTCTCTCTCTCTCTTCACCCTCTCGGTCCTCCCCACATAAAAACCTCCAAACGGTGGAGTAGAACAACAAAAAAAAAGGAGACGAGCTGGCCCCACGTTAATAATCGAAAGGACAATGAAAACGAAAGGGAGAGAGCGCGATTTTAGTGCCGTGGTTAACGTTGATTGGATATCCTCTCACTCTCTCTGCCTCTCTCTCAAAATTTTCTTCTACCCTCTTTTCGCTCGCTCTCTGCAGTCTCGTCAACTACACGAAGCGAGCGACATCGCGATATAGAGCACAGGCGTCCGTTCCGAAATTAAGGTGAATTTATGGCGGGCGACGTTATTTCGTGTTTAACGCCGGTAAATTGATGCCGGGGATACAGGCACATACACACACACACATACGCAGAGTTTACAGCCCGAAGATTTACTCGCTCGGTGCGTGTGTGCACGCGCGCTTGTCGAGTCCTCGTATCATGTATATTTTCTTCTTTTTTTTTGCTTTTCGGAAAAGTACGAAAGGTATATAATAGTGTGCAATTTTTGGAAAGTCCGAGCTTTCGGCATTAATTTCTGACCGGTGCGCACGTGCACAGACGCTGTGTATGTACTATATATCTCGTAGGTTTTCCTCGACTAATTTTATTCGGTTTACTCCGGGAGTGCATTTTGTGCTTTAATGAGGTGGGGTATATCACGTGCGCTCGCGCAACGAATTACTTGCCATTATATTTATTGCGGAGTCTACGGGTTTTTTGCTCAGTTGTTTCTCGGGGATTATGCAGATATGATTTTCGCCTTGCAATTATAATGAATACACGAAATTTGTGTTTATTAAATAATTTTTTTTTTTCTTTTGGAAATTTGGTGAATAACTATATGGTTTTAGGATTGTCGAAAGCGAGACGAATAATCCATTAGTATTATAGTTTACAAAATTACGAGCCACAAAATGGTATATGGTGACATGAAAAGGGCATTTTTCACGGTAAATAAAACGGAGGAATATAGGGGAAATTAAATTCTATGATGGAAATTTATCGCGTACGAGTTTAGCGATTGCAACGTTTAATTTGCAGACGTGAGTCACCACCACCCTATTCTCACCGAATTAGACAACGAACAACTCGAATGATCCATTTGCCACCATCTAAAACCTTCAAATAAAAATTCCCTTTGAGAAACACGTATTTGTTACGTTATATATAATGATCGTTTGGCACGCGCTTAGTCCTCTTATCACAGCACTAATTCGATCAATGTACGTAAGTAATGTACGTAAAAATTTCAGTTCAATTAACCCAGTTGTCAAACGACTCTAGGTATATATATGAGAGAGAGAGAGAGAGAGAGAGAGAGAGAGAGAGAGAGAGAGAGGGAAAGAGAGGAGAGTACTGCCACCATTAACCTCGCTCTCTTATAGTATCGTTCCGCTTTTCCCTTTATTTTCACAGGGCTCGCGCGAGATTCGCACGAGAAACCCGAGATATAAGGTAAGCCCTCGCGAAAGAAGAGAGCAGAGATCGATTTGCTCGGCGTAATTACCGGCTACAAATCCTGGGGTTTAAAGTTTCGAGCTTACGCGGCGCTCAGAAGTGTGTGTGTGTGTGTGTGTGTGTGTGTGCGTGTGTGTGTGTGTGTGTGTGTGTGAGAGAGGGTGAGAGTGATAGAATGCAAGAGCGAGCTTGATGAACTCATTTTTAAAGGTATCGGCCAGACGGAATTGCCCGTACGCATAGGCTAGCTAAGGATCAATTTGTTGTGGAAATAGAAGTTTACGGGTTTTCGTGTCGTGTGCTCGCTAGGTTTTTTAGAGCAAGTGATCGAAAAAGTTTATATTTATTCAAAGAAGTCTTATAATCTCGTAATGTGAATGCATTTTATAGTTCTTTTCACTTCACCAGAATAAATATATTAATATAGATGGAATTCTAAGTATTATATTAATGCGATATTATTGCGATTTCTGAAAGACTATATAATTAATAAAGATTAACGTAATAGAATTTCCGCGAAAAGAGAAATGAAATAATATTTATTATATAAATTGCACAGTAAGTATGAAATATAAACAAATAATCCCTACACTAGTTGGAAAATATTGACACACTTCTTGGAAATAAAACTCATTAGTTGCTATTTTTGGAATATTTTCATCAATTCTATTTATTACATATCCTGGAAAACTGATCAATAATGATTCACGTCACATTACTTCTGCGAAAAGAGCAACGAAATAATATTTTTTATGTAAATATTACAGAAAAAATGAAATATAAACAAATAGATTCTAAACAAAAGTTGAAAAATTGATTACTAAACAAGATCGAAAGAATCGAAGGGACTCTTTTTGTCTAATACAATACGTATTAAGTAATACCAACAATAAAGCTTGTTATGCTAAAAACTTTTCTATCCTATTGACTAATGCAGCTACACTATATAAATACACACAACTAAGCCATACACCAATAAAAAACAAGCTAGCTTTTGAAAATGAAAAGTATGTTTTTTTTATGTAATATTTGTTACGAGCGCCAATTACTATCGTTGAATTTCCTAGTATAAAAAATAACTACACCGATCACCATGAAAAAGTTCCACTCAGCTCCACCCAAAAGCCACCCAACACGAATATCCACATCCATCGTGATCCTCGACCCCCGTAAAAACTCCCCGAAAACTCCTCCCTCCGTCGACCTCGAATTCTCCGAAACATCAAAAAATGCAGTAGCCATGCCGCGGTGGCGACGTTCAATTTCCAACCGAACCCAAGTAGCCGCATACGCGTTAATTATGTCCGTCCATCCAACGCAGTGGCAACACAGCGGCAACGAAATTAGTCCCGGCGAGGATAGGAGAGAAGTACAAGCTCAAGGAGTCAAAGCTCGCGCGAGCGCGCGGAAGCGTACGGCCGAGGTGGGGACAGGAGCAGCAGCAGCAGCGGCTAACAAGAGGTCACGGGGATACACTACGCCGCTGTCGCTGTCGTCGTCGTCGTCGTTGTCGTGGTCCTGCAGGAGCGGCGATCTTCCGGTCGAGAGGATCGCTCCGGGCAACGACAAAGGCCCTGCAGATAGCCGAGCTTCGTGATGTGCTCACTCGCTGACTTGGCCGAGCATGAGGAGAGAGAAGGACCGCGCGCTTGGCTTCTCCACACCCACTGTCTCTCTATGCTCTTTGTGGGTGCGTGTATGTGTGAGTGTGTGGCTATTCGAGGAGAGGAAAAGCAGCAATCACGCCACGCGTCAAAGCGAATGAACGCCGCTGGCTCTCTCTCTCTCTCTCTCTCTCTCTCTCTATCTGCTTCTCTTGCTCTATCTCGTGGAATTTTGATACTGCATAATCGTGCTGATTGCGAGATCTGTGGTTATAATTTTCAGCTAAGTTGTGATTCGCGGTTACTTTTGGTGCTGATTCGTTTGGTACAACTTGTTCTTATCTCTAACAATTCAGGGCATATAGATTTATTTATTTCGCCAAGAGCTAACTAAATCAAATTTCAAATTAACGACGACATAAAGAAAATGAAAAATCTGAAAGATGAGGGCGTATCTGAAATTTTACAATTCATACAAATATATTCTTCAATTCTTGGCGGCACGGCACCTTTCACAATCCAGAAGCAACATCGAGCAACAGTAGCAAGTACATGGGCAGCTGTAACCGCGGTTGACTTTATGGCAAGGGATATATACACTTTTCATCCACGGCGGCTCTCGCACCTGCGATTCCCTGACAACGACGCGGACGGTTTCGCAGGTGGAATGCATTTCTCTCCTCTATTTCGCCGAATGCCCACGAGGCTATACACCATAAACGGGCACACGGCAGTTTTATTTTTCCCCCCTGTGCCGACCACTGACTTTGCCCTTGTTTACCTTTTTTACTTTCCTTTTTCCCCTTTTCCTGTCTCCTTTTATGAGCTCCGTTGCGCGTTGTTATTAATCGCTGTATATATGTATGTCTGTATGTACGCGTAAACGTTGCGTACTGTGCGAATTTCGAGGTGTTTGCGATGTGTAGATTGTCGACGCCGGAGTTATGATTGATTTACGCTTAGCGATCCGTTATCGGGAACTAATCCGCTGCAATCTGCGATAAGTGTTGTTCCGCTGTGATATTCGATGCAGTCGTTTGTATGCGCTTGTGCGACTGCGAGTCGGTGCAATTGCATATATACTGGTTATGGAGGATGATTTCACACTGATTCAGGTTTAGATTAAGATGACTTACCGTCGGCGAATACTGATCGAATCAGAAATTTGTACTTAAAACGATAAGATTTATGTTTGTGTCTATGCTAAAAAATTTCGATTTCGTGGATGTGATTGTTTCATAATCAGTACATCGGTCGAGTAATCAATAACGTGATGTCAACCATCCCGTAGTATGACTTAAAGGTGCGTGACCGATATTATAAATAAAACATGAAGAACATCGAATATCTATTATTTACAAATCATAAAAAAAATTTCCGGGTAGCGTTAATTGTCAAAGTTTTTATGAAACTATCAATCGGTCCTCATCAACAATACATCATAGCCATACCGCAACAAACATCCGCAAGCAGCAGTAACACGAGCCAAAAAAAAAAAGAACACGCCGCATGTTCCAGCTGATTTATGTCCGCACGATTAGCGCGATATCCCCTGAAAATCGGGCCTAAAACGAAATACCTGTAGCTGCAGATGGGTGCAGCAGCCTAAAGTCCCGCGTATACAGCTCGAGAGAGAGAGAGAGAGAGAGAAAGGCCACGCGCTCCGCTACAACAATGAACAACGAGAGCATGAACTGGCAGCGGCAGTCCCTACAACGCGGCGGCAGACACATACATTCGCGGGCGTAGAGACAGAGAAAATATGGGCGGTCGACGAGTCAGCAGCGGCGGCGAGCTGCACTTTGGATCGGCGGATGATTACGAGGCAATAAATCGTGCAAACGGGGGGCGAGTTCGGTGGTCCGACCTCGCTCGCGGTCTAACTCTCTCTCTCTCTCTC
>UELV01094429.1:50318-126768 GCA_900490015.1 Megastigmus stigmatizans | reverse complement strand
AAGGACTAGTGGAATTTATGGTTTCATGTGCTGTGGTATTCGAGTCATCTTTGCATTTTTTACATTCAAAATTTCTATTATAAGATATATTTTTATTATTAAATAATCAATTGATATCATTTCATGTTAGTTTTGAATATTATCAATTTTTTGCAGACTCGAACGGTAACCAGGCAGCTCTCGATAAATTTGACTATGGCCTGATAAATAAATAAATAATAGATAAATGTACAAACCCTTAAGATGTAAAAAAATTGTATAGTTAGATATTATTTACATAACTTATAAAATTGCGTTATGTATCTGTGATTGAATAAATAGTATACTATTCTGAATGTATTGAGTCTTAAATTATTGAAATTATAAAATGTTATGGTCCTAAGTAATTAATACACAAAGAAGGTGATTCACATAAATGAATGCTTGATTTTTTCAAATGAAAACCGTAGGATAATATTGTAAAAGTTACAGTATTTTACTTTAAATTTCTATGGCAAAGTTTAATATAAGAAGGTAAAAAAAAAAAACAAAAAATACCTAAGCTTTACCTTGGAAATTCATGGGAAAGTTTATTATTTTAATTTTGAAATTTGAAAGAAATAAACAATAAATTATCTACGATTTTTTTATAGTTCCTTCAAATATGATTCGTGGCAAAGCCATGGCTTCTGCTCACAAGCCATGATTTTTCATATAAATTACAATGGATATAAATTATAGATATATTATTGTTATTAAAAAGTGAATTGATATCATTTCATGTTATAGTTTTGGATATTATTATCAATTTTATATAATTAAATGAACAAGTATAGAGGCAAAAAAAAATTATGCAACAAAACTAAACTTTTCGCAGGAAACAAAGTAAGCTTGTTTTTATAAGTAACAAGTTCAAGTTTAGCAACTAAAAAAACTTTAACCACTAGTAAATCAATATGTTAATTGGAGTAATGAAAATTTGAGATAAATTAGTTTAGCCTTTTTAATACTTGTATAGTACTTTCAATAGTGACATCAAAATTTTATTTCGTGGATGATCTTAGCTTCAATGACTATCATGCGATTTTTCTAAACTTTTCGAAACCCATTATCATTCAGGTTTTTACACAATTTTATGAACTTTACAGACCTATTTTAAATTGACATTAAAAATTACTACATTCAATAGCGTACTTCTAATAAATTTGTGACCGAATTTTCAAAAATAGTTGCTTTATAAACTTTTCATAAATAAAAAAAATTGGACAAAAACGTCCTTAGCAATTGGAGATAACATTATTGTATGTTTTTAAAAGCCTTTTAAACTAGTGTTTTAGTAATATTAGACAAATGTAAAATAATTCTTTTTATGACACTCCATGTGAGAAACTCAATTTATCGCACTCGGGAAAAGTAACGCATGTGTTAAATTGTACTTGTCACACGTTGTGTCATAAAACACGGTTCGATACATGAGTGAGAAATAGATTTCACCCTCGTATGATTTTTTATAGCACTAGTATTGTAATGTACTAATAATTAGATTATATCTATTTTAATTTATATAATTTGTATTTATTATCACAGTTAATAAACTACTGCATATTTTTTTTTTCATAAAACTTTTAATAATTTATCAAACATTTTACATGAAAATAACGGAATATCTTCATTATTTGTGAAAAATGATCCATTAAAACAATCCCTAATTGATTCATCATCTCGCCATTCTGAAATATCCGCGAAATGTAAAAAATTAGTACCTAAATTGTTATGCAAGAATAAATGACAGGATGGAAAAAAGTAATGGCAGCGAACCAGTTGAATGAGTTAACATTGAAAACGCGGATTGAAACATCCCAGCAAGAAAGCAGTCATTGTCAACGGTCCAAGTCTCTCTTTGACATGCACAAGAAAACGCTAGAGTGCCATCCGGTGGCTTGGTCGCAAAAAGCAGCCGCGCGCGCCCGTGAATCGCCAAATCCATACAGTTTCCGCGAAGCCAACCACACCGAGACAGACAGACGGAGAAAAAGCGAGACAAAACGACCTAAAACGGTTTTGCAGGTTATGCAGCTGAAGACAAATAGTTTAACAAACATTTTTACAACAAGTATTGGCACAGTGTTTAATGCAATATTGAGAAAGGTTTTCTAAATTCCATTGTGTATAGTAATGAAATGTAAAGTATCGCTGTTGAAATACATTATTTAATACTTATATATAATTCCAATGAAGAAACTGGATTAAAAAATTATGTTAATTTAAACTTTTTGAAGGTCTAAAATACAAACTACTTATTACCCAACAACATAAGAAATATCGTTGTTAACTTAATATTTTTTTTCATTCCCATCATGTCATCATGTGCACTGAATTTTGATGACTCAATTCATTCCAATCAGAAGCACCGCCTGGATCTTCATAAATTCATCGTCTCGAATACACATTTGATCAGCACTTGTATTTACCAGAATTAAAGAACGAAGGATCGATGGAGACACAGAAAGAGCACCGGAGAGGGGAAAAGGAAGAAAGAGGAGATAGAAAAAAGGCTTTAAACCGCAGAAAGCGTGGCCGGATGTCGCCTGTCCGCATGAGTGCCTGCCGATATTTCCAAGGAGATCGTCCGCGTCTTCGGGAGCAACAGAGTAAAGCAGCAACAGCAGCAGCCGCTATCCTCTCTCTCTCTCTCTCTCTCTCTCTCTCTCTGTCTCTCGGTCTTTGCGGTTTCGCTCGACGCCTTTTATATTCATCTCGTTTGCGGGACCGAGTCTCGCGCGCGCCGCTCTCGCTAATACCGCAATTCATCTCGAGAGCGCGGCCTGCAACAGAAATTCTGCCGCCCGCGGTTGAATAATGCCCTCCCCCCTCGTCGGATGCTCTCTTCGGATCCGCGCGTTCTTATAATATATAAGAAAATCTCTGTGCGCGTCGACAGGTTGGTTCGAGCACGTATATATAGGAAGAGATGAGGTTCGAAAAACAACTGTTCTAGTTTTTTTTTTGCGTGTGCCGCTGGACTCGTCAGAGTAAATACGGATCTTTTTTTCAAAAGGGTTTTATCGATTGGATCCGTATTCTTGAACATTTTTTTTGTTTGGTCACTGTATTGTTTTGCGGGTTTATGTAAAGGAAGAGAGAAGTGAGAAGTAGCTCCGGAAACGTGGAATGTTTTTAGCGCGATTGATTTGGTTCACTGCTTTGTGGATTTTGACAACTTATTCAATGTTTTGTGATGATTTGAGATTTTGTGGGGATCGGTTGTATAAATACTATCTGATGGTGATCTGGTGTAGAGATGCGGACAGATCTATTATACCTATTGTAAACACGTTATTATGAAAATGATAGCAAAAAGGTGAACTACGTTAATTTATAATTGTCAAAAAAATGACTGAAATTATAACGCATAGAATATTAGATAATATAATTGGTATAAACGTTCTATATTTCGAACTATAAAGCACCCATAACATTGAATGACCCATAACTTTGTATAAATTAAATGCTATTTTCTACGTTTTAATATAAACGATCTCATTCGATCGCTCACACTACTCGTCAAATACCTATTTTTTCAAATTACATTTTCACCAACAATTCTACATAAACTTCATTTGGGAAAATCTAAAAATCTTTAAATATCCATACCGCACACCCAAAGATCCCACCGCTCTAAAAATTCGCTCGCCCCGCAACTTCCGCATCAGTCCGAAAAACATTCCCCAACACGTCCGCACACACTCCAACCAGCACACGGAATCCCTTGGCGCATTGTCGTCGTCTCCTTCATCCCATTTCCTCCACCGCAGCGTGTAATGAGCGCGTCAGACGGGGTAGGCAGGGGAAAACAGCTGAAAAGCGAAAAGAAGGCCCCATCGGAGAAACGCGTGTATACACACGCACTGCGAGAGGTCGGCCTCTCGAGAAGTGGCTCGTGCGGCACGAGCTGTACGATGCATCGCATAAAGCCAAAGGCGCATTATGCTCACTCGGACTGACCGCTGGGCTGCTACGGTGGACGAGAATTACGCTCGTCCACGACAATGGGGGCGCAGAACTGTGCGCGCGCCATAATGGCACACAATGAACTGGCCGCGCGTGGGCCCACACCATCAGGGGTCTTTAAACGCCCTCCTAATTCTTACTCAAATGGGACACGGCGCGTGTATATGTATGCGCCGCTTTCTTGCTGCCCCCGCGAGATGAGGAATCTATTGTTATATGATGTTCGGGCCGAGGCCCTTTTGCGCTACACAACTATGGTTGCGATGTGCGAGAACGCGTGTTTTGGCCGACGACGGAATTTAGTTGTGCGTTGGAGTCTCATTTTTTTACTTTTTATAGAGAGGCGATAAGATATATATATATGCGAAATTGCAGTGTTGCAGTTATAAGCTAAAGCGGATTCTATTAGCCACTAAATTACGCTCAATTTTCTTTTACAATTGGGATATTAAACAGTATTTCAACTGGTAGACGAAAATTGTCTTTGACTATGCATTAATTTAGATGATAAATAAAATATAGTTTTTAAAAGAAAAAGACTCGAAAAACATTTTGAACGCAAAAAATCAAACTAAAACCGTTACAGACTCGTGATTAAATCAAAGAATATGCAATGTTTTTAGTATTGTCAAAAAAGAGTTTACAATTTGTTACATAAATTTCTAATTATAGCGAAAATGTCGCTAATTTAGCAGTCACTCCTCGCAGCATTTGGCGTTTTAAATGTAATCTAATTTGCAACCACCAGTCCGCCGAGTGAGATTATCTCTCGAAAGAAAAGGAAACGCTGCAACCTCGGCTACTATAGCGGTGACTATTTAATTTCAAAAATTTATCGCTAGGATCGATCGGTAACTTTGCGTTTTCCCGATAACATCCTCTCGCCCATTGTATCCAACATCGGGCTCCCTCTCTCGCATCCATTCATCCTTGTTTCCCCCCCAAAAAAAGCAGCCTCTCTCTCCTCTCGAGTATCCTTCCTCTTTTCCGTTTGTTTCCTCACACTGGCCATTCTTGTGTACACCTCGAGCAGCTCTTCTCGTTAATACCGAGCAGTTGTGTCTCGCAGGAAGAAAAACGGAAGAAGGGACGCGCACTCTCCTGGATTACCGAAGTGTATATCCCGAGCGCCTAACCACAGGAAAGACTTTTATGCGCGCGCGCGACGGGAATGTCAATGGGCGAAAAACGAGGAGGAGGAGATGTTCTCTTTCAGGCTATAAGTATGCGAGTGTATATGATGCTCATGGGTGACGAGTCTGTCTCCGGCGGCCAGTGGCTGCGGCTCTCGTTGACAAGTTTTTCACAAATTCTTCCGGCAAAAATATAATCCCTCTTGGTAATCCAGTTTCTTGAATTATGCACATTCGAGCCTCGGAGCCAGCGATGAATACTTATTATATACACGCGGGATGCGAGTAGTACTGCGCGAGGCTGGAATAAATAGGCATTCGAGAGACGTGCATTTGTCCTATGCTCTTGTTCGATTTCTAAGTTTGTCCTCGTTAATTCAAGGCTGTAGTTTTGTTCGGGAAGGAAATATTTTAAAAACTATTGTAAAATCTCTTTGTGAAGTATCTTGAGGACTGTTTAGATAGCTTTTGGAACTTGCATTTCGTAGAAACAAATGCTTACAATAAAATAAATGCGATCATTTATTATTTATGAATTGTATCTAAAAAGAACCTTAAAACCAGGTTGATTCTATTGATTAATTTTATAAATAATGTTACTATCTATGTTAAGTATAATAATTTAAATACAATCATTTTTTTTAAAAGACCTATAGTATAATAGCTGATCACATTAAGTAATAGGATTCCAATTAGAAATCATTTCGAAATAAAAATAATCATACCGATACACGAATATAATACAGCTAATGCCCAAGCTATTTTAATCAGACAATATAATAATATTTAAAAACAATATGCTCGTCCAAAATAATCCTCTCCCCACCGTCAACTGCAGATATCCCCATCTCGTTGCAACATCTAAATCGCCTTTACCTTAGCCGCGCGCTTGTCTCTAGCAGCAGCAGCAGCAGCAGCAAATTCAAAAGCTTTCATCGAGGCAGAAGCCTATATCGACCCTCTCGCCGGAGTAATTCAACCAGCCGAGAGAGAGAGAAGCATCACAGAGCCACGAGCGCGCGCGCGCATTACAGCAAATCCGCATTTATAGCAAAACTCGTTTTGCCGTCTCAGCGCGAAATCTTCTCCGGATCACCATATCAACGGCGGCGCATCCTCGAAGAGAGAGAGAGAGAGAGAGAAAGAGAGAGAGAGAGAAGCCGAAGTAGCTGACTCTCCGTTATGAAGACGCATTCGCCAGCGAAAGGGCCGCCGACTCGATTCTCTCTCTCTCTCTACCTCGTGCAGCTCTCTCGCGAATAAGAATCGTTGTTTACTCGACTCGATAAGCCCTTTTCCACGCGAGCGAACTGCCGCCAACTGCATGTAGAAATCTCACGATTAAAGAGAGTAAGAGAGAGAGAGAGAGAGAGAGAGAGAGAGAGAGAGAGAGAGAGAAGTTTCTGTTATGTGCGTATATTCGCCGGGACTATTATCATGCTGAAAAGTATAAGTATAGGTGCATGGAGTTTTCCACATCGTGAGCGTTTTCTCTCTTGTAAAAATACAAAACATGAAAATTGAGTTGGGAGAAAAAAAAGGTAAGAAATAAATTTCTCAGCCAAAGCTTCTTAAAGATGCTTAATTTGGATTTGAAATCAGTTGCGGGGAGGTAAGTTTGTACGCGACGGTTTATGTATATCCGTTTTGAATCTCTGTAATTGCGTAACTGCTCTTCACATTTTGTATATTTAAATTGACTCGGAATCTCTCTTTCGAAGAATATATATTAAGATAAAACGAGTCCAAATGTATCGGTTAATGTCGAGAGAAGCTCGATGAAGCTTAATAAGTGTGATGATTGCGTCAAGGATGTTATCGAGTATAGCGGGAAAATTCAGAAATTTTTTAATCCAAATTTTTATCGATCATAATGGATTTAAAAAAAAAGAATTCTGAATAACGTTACAGTCCACTGATACAATCTGTATTGGACTTGTAATTCCAAAAGAAATATCTAATGTATTTAATTTCCAATTATTTTAGTGCGATCTTTCAGAAGTTGCAGGGAAAAATAACAACTTCTTTAGCACTTTAAATGGCTGCTAAATGAACTAAATTATAGTTGAAATGTAGCCATTAAAATAAATCGAATTCTTCATATGCAATTAATGAAGAAAGTAACAGAGTTTATGTAGAAGTTTAGTAGCTTACACAAAAAAAATAATGAAAATTTTATATTTGTATTCCTTTATTTGGTGAAAATCAGTAATCTCGAAGCAGCCACATCAACAAAGTTGACAATTTTTTTTATTATCCTTAACTCGATACGCAAGTTTAATGTTCCGCATGGACCAGTTAATACGGAATCCTCCGTATGTACATTTATACCTATATACGCACATGTCGAGGCATCGAGAGATTCGATAATCGTATTCTCGCGGTAATACGGCGATTCTCCTCTATATAACCTCAACCTTGAGTTTAAAGAATGCCGACGAATCGTTTGAGGGAAAATGCGCAAGTAGAGAGTCGGATGTGAAATGCGTTTGGTCGGATCGCGGTACGCAACATCAGCGGTGCACTTCTCCCTTGTTTATTTCCATTTTCGTGCCTGGATATGCGTATCGTAAAAACTATGCTTCATATCTATGATTATTAATGGAAGATATGCAACTGGGCGAGAGATTTTTCTTGTAAAATGGTATGGACGCGGTCCAAGTCTCTTTCAAATTCCTATATCTTTGCAGCACTTTGGAAATCAAAAATCGTTAACTTCATTTTTGAATGCGCATCAGCATACCGACACATTAATTCTCGATGCTTCCTTTCTTTTAATTATACTTATTTTTTTCATCCAAGTGTACAAAATTACACGTCTGCAGTATGCACCGATGTTCCAAATTAATTTCCAAGTCGCGGGGATCATGTTTCCTAACTTCAACTTTATAATTAAGTACCATATCTGGATCACCGCGCCACTTCCTCGCGCTCCACAACACTATATGCACTCTCTTCAAGGTTTTCATTGCACAATTAAGTATTTCTGACAAGCGCGTGCGCTCGCACTTCAGACGCGGCGGCGTTTAATGAACTTACACCTGTAACTTCGCGTGCGAAGTAACACTTGGACTTCTGCAATCGGCATGATAAAGGAAAAAATAAAAACATATATCTTGGCGCATAATTAATTCAAGCACACATCCTCGGGGCGCGTATTTCGCAAATAAATATGCGGGTAATTGAATATGCGACTGCTGCACACACGAGACCGGGATATAGAATCCACGAGTGCAGTTGAATCGAAGCTTAAAATAAAAAAGGGAAAGAGAGAGAGAGAGAGAGAGAGAGAGAGAGAGAGAGAGAGTCAAGAAGGTATACAGACACCAAGGGTACGATCGAGTTCTACCCTATTCTTCGGGTTTATGCGTCACACACTCGCGAAAAGCTTCTCGAGCTCTCTGGATTAAAGAGCAAAAAAGTTTCCGTCTGACGGAGCTGTACAAACTATATATACACACGCGTATGTGCACGGGACTACATGGCCACCTGAGATTTGATCTTTCCTCTCTCTCCCTCTCTGCCTCTCTTTCAGTTTTCTCTTGAATGTGCGAGCTGCGCGCACGCGCTCTTTTGTCTCCTTCGGGCCTGTAGACCGGGCAATAAATGGATCGGGGATGCGAGAAAGAAAAGAAGGAGAGAGAGAGAAAGAGAGTAATGCTGGACCAACCGACGGATATCCTCTTACCGACACGTGGCCCCGCCACGTGCCCCGTTCGACTAAAGAGCCTCGGCGAAACGAGCGAACGTGCGGAAAGCGACAGAGAGGGAGAGAGAGACAGAGTACGAAGTCGCTGTTGGAGAGTGGAGAATTGAAGTTGGTTGCTCGTTGACCTGGTCTAATGAACGTCTGTGCCATGGATTTTCACTTGATTTGATTGATTAATTTTCATTGGAGATGTCAGAACTGACAGAACTACTTTTTAGCGCAAATAACTAAGGGTATCTTTATTTTAATAGGGAACTTTCTCTTTAAAAATTTTTAGATGTCAAAACTAAAAATTAGTAACTGTTTAGTGAATTGATAGAATTAGGGTATACATATGAGTTTTTAATCCAAGAGATATATTCGTGTTTTAAATTTAAAATGAAAGTTTTTTATGTATATTGGTATTCTGCACGATAAGTGGAAAATTGTATAGAAAATTAAGAGTTATTTCAAAAATAAAAACAGCTATATATTAATCGAAATCTTCAATTAGTACATATAATCAGAAGTATACATTGAAAATTCATACAAATTAAAAAATCCTCAACGTATTTACCCTTTTTGACTGGGCAACTTGATATGGAATTTTTCATTTCTACACCCAAGTTCGCCAAAAAGCTCACTAGTTCTCTAACATATATATATATACATATAAATATGCAGCAAGCGCAAGATTATGGAGGGTGTGACAGAAGAAAAGAGAGAGCGAGAGACGGAACTGACGGAGAGAGAGAGAAAGGGAGAGAGAGAGAGAGAGAGAGAAGCACGGAGGGTCGAGGACTGGAGGAGCTAGCGGGGCTTTTAATTAAACGACATTCGAGACGCATTGGTGGATTTTTGCTCTCGCGTACCCATACTCTCTATCTCTCTCTCGACTGTCGCCTCTCTCACCGGTGCACAATCGCAGTCGAACTGTGAATTACTGAGCGTCGGAGGCCCCGTGAGCCGAGGCGTTAATTCCACTCGTTAAAGCTCTTTCTCTCTCTCACGCGCGCTAACTTTTTTCAACCCCTTCTACGTTTCCTCTCGACAGCGCGTTACACATGCATTTCTCTCTCTCTCTCTCTCTCTCTCTCTCTGCTCAAACGTTTTTTTTTTCTCTTCATCCACTCGTTTTGGTCATATATACTTGTATATTTTCGCGAGTGTGATTACGCGAGCGTTAGCATGTGAATTTTAATGACGACGTTGGAGGGTTGACTGGTGTTTCTTTTTTTTTGCTGGGCAAAAAGTTTCAGATGGCTATGTTTGCTTTCTCTCTCTCTCTCTCTCTCTCTCTCTCTCTCTCATACTGTGCCAGCATCTTTTTTTTTTAAACCTCCCTGTCGAGCGCGAAGTTGCGTACGCTATACGCGGTGTAACGTCGACTTTGAAGGAGAGAGAAGTGATATGGGAAGTTTGCGCTCGTCGAGCAATTTTCAGTTAGCACGCGTAATGACGCACTTGCCAAGGAGTTGGATTTCCATGATGAACTTGTAATTATTACATGGCGAGCTTTTCATACTAGGAACATTTGGGGGCTTGCAAATAAATTGATTGTACTTTTCTTACATTGTTTATGGGATTGTGTAATAAGAACTTACGGTGAATGATGCATAAGTTGATTTTTTTTATATTGTCATTCGACAAAATAAGCTGCTTAGTAAAATAATGAAATGTATTCTTATCATTTTTTTCATTCAAGTTATATAGAATTGGATGAATTTCTAGTTATAATGATGAAATAATAACTATTTTCTGGAATATTAAGTTTTGCTTTACATGATAAAGAATAATTTAGATTAAGAATTTGAAATATTCATATTTCATTCTCATAACTTATATTTACAGCTTTCAGTCTGCATAAAATCAAATCATAAAATTAAAAACCGAAGATTATCATTTCACTAATGATATATGAGTATCCTAAGCTATTTTAAGCTGAACTAAAATGATAATATATTTTAATAAGTATATAATCGGTGAAGCTTTTAATTTACTTAAACCAACATATAAACTATATGCCTGACAATTAGAAGTGCAAACGAATAAGCATTGAATATTAAATTAATTTTTATCATCCACATGAATTTATCGGACATTCATCTCTTTGATTAGATCATTTTACCGGATACAAAAGGCTTTGCGATTTCAGGATTAACTTGGGCGCCCGCGCACACGGCGGCGGAGCTGCCCTGGTATATTTCGCTGCATTGACGAAGTCATGTAACAAGCTCGATAAAACATCTCTCTCTCTCTCTCTCTCTCTCTCTCTCTCTCTCTCTCTCTCTCTCTCTCTCTCCCGCGCAACACCACAACAATGAGTTTCATGTACATTCACGAGAGACAATGCACGCAACCAAAACAACTCATCGACTATATATAGCTTTCCCACAATGCATAACCCCCCCTGCGAATCGATGCCCTTTGTCTTGCTCGTTATTTTTTCCTTCATTTTTTTTTCGTTCATCTCGACGAGCGAAAATAAAAAAAAAAGTGTGTGCGCGCGCGCGGGTCGGTACATTAATCCAGGCAAGTAATCTGCTTATGCGTTTCCCTGCGCTTGGGCGAGGCTCGTGTTACGGATCGCAGACGTCAAAGCGCCCGTGTGAGTGGCTTTCGCGCAAAACGCCCGAAATGATTTCATCAATCAAACGCGAAGAGAGAGAGAGAGAGAGAGAGAGCAAGTGCCACGCGTACGCCTGTGTGACGTTCTCCTGTCCTTTTTTCCTTTTTGATAAATAAACGTCGAATTAGCCGCTGACATTTCATCATCGGCTCTTTAGGGATTCGGGTAATAGGAGAGCCGAAAAGGCAAAATGAACGAGAGATTACGTTGCGCGACGAGAGGTATTTATGAATTGAAAAGCAATCCGTGAAGTTTACAGTGAAAAAGTTAGTTCATCAAATAAATTAAATAATGATGCTAACCCTTTGTTGCACGGTAGTATAAGTACAGTATTAGTGCATATAGGCACAGTTTGTTTTACGTGGACGAATTTTCATATTTTCAAATTGAGAGAATATAATACTTATCACATTTTTGCTTCGCAATTATATGCTGACTGATTTTTAGTCAATGGAGATAATACTAAAAATGTATCACGAATTTTAAAGGGATTAATGAATAAATTCGGTAGGAGAAATGGCATTTGATTCAGGAATAATTCGGTTCACAAAAACTCGTACAGTATTTTAGACTTACAGTGTTTTTTTATGCTTTTTGCGTATGATCAGGAGTCTGGAGTCAGAATTTGAAAATTCGACATCTAATATGTCAAATTCAAAATTTACAAAAGAATTTATAAAATTGGTCATACAAGATGGTGGATCCATAATTCGAAATGAATGGGTATAAAAAGCCCGCCATACTGGATACACCATATCGAATTTCAAAAATTTGTGATCTGATTCGTAATTAGCAATCTACAAAAAACTTTGTACTTAAAATTTCAGCCTATCACAATCATCTGAAAATATTTATGCATCAAAGAGTAACGGGAGCATAGAAGTGTAACGTGATTACGTGATTTTTGCAATTTTTCATGTAACTTTAGGAATATATTTAGGGTTCTCTCGTGTATCAACAATTTTTTTTATAAGAAAATAAGCCTGTGTAAACGACTCCTCCGCTGGAGGTAGAAAAATTACTCCACTCCTGCAGTTATTGACGCTCTTAGGGTACCTGAAATCACAAAAAAATAAAATTCTTATTAAACTAAAAAACAGTTGCGATGCAATGAACTATAACATAATATTAAAATCTAATAAAATATCTAAATTTTTAAAAAGACGACAAATTTAATCTTAAAAGATCGTCGATTTTTTGCATGGCAAGTTAAAATTTGTTGTCCATTCGAAAACTATTTCATTTTCTTCGGTACGCTGTTATATTATTCTAGAGATGATAAAATTTCTAAAAATAAAAAAACAATAATTTTTAAACGTTCACACGGGTGTACATTCTTAAAAACTGAAGTTTATGTTTTATTTGTATAAACAGAAAGAACTGTTTCGAACAAATTAAAGACATTTACAAAATTCCAACGTCAACTTACAATCCGTAAGACAAGCTCATGCCTTATGTTATTTTTCGTATCGATATAAAAAGATCGCAGCATATTTAACATAACCAGAACTGTAAAAGAATAAGTGCAATCACGATCAACAAAAAAGTATCAATAAAACCAGTGGTTTTTCCCAATACCTTGAGGACGACTCAATTTTTTCCACCAGAGAGCAAGATAAGAATCTCGATCCAAAAAAAAATCCCTCGATAAAAAAGAACAACCCTACGATACTCAGGAGTGTCTGGCGGGACGTTCTCACAAAACTTATATTCGGTTTTTCGGGGGGCCCCGTAGTAAACACGAGCGTCAGAGTGAGCGGTTAGCCGCTCCGTGATGGCCAAGCGCGAAAGCACTTAAAACGAGCGCCTCTGTGTGTCCCAACACGTGCAATTACGCGTAAAACTGATAGCATCGATCTTCTCCTACCAGCCCACCGCTCTGCCGATATCGTTCCGATCACCCTTTATCCGGTGTGCCGTATCAACAGATCGCGCACCGAGGAGAAAAAATTGCGCGACGCATCGAGCCGTTTCTCTTTCTTCGCTTCTATAGAGCGCGGAGCCTACCACGACATTTATTTCTTTTTATCGATAATTTCGAATTGACGATCCGTAGAAGCTTGAGTCGTCTGTCTAAAATTAGTAACGAATATTGATGTTTTTAAATTATTTATTAGTTTGAGCTTTATAAGTATATAACAGAGGATGGCAGCATTACAGTAATAGTTGGATAACATTCATTTTATTTTACAGGTTAATTCTCTTACATTATTTAACTTTATTTATAAATGTTAATTCTCGAATGAAAAAAAAATAACTTTGCTTATAGTCTAGAAAGCGTGAAGTTTGTAATTTTGTAAATTGGAATTTTAAATATTATCGTTAGCTGGTGTTAATTATCAATTAACGTGCAATCAAAATACATAATTCCCAGTGTGGTAATGGAACAAATTGATAATAAATCATGTTTTATTTTCCATTTTCAAGTAAAATTTAATTAAAAATGTGATAAAAGGTAATTAGTTTTTCAAATCATACAAATTAAATACGTCGAAATCAAAAAGTGTATTCGTCACTGCTGCATCAATTGGGACGCACTCATCAACAATCTCATAAAGAATTCCACATATTTTCATCCACGTACACGCCTGTGTAGAAGAAATAAAATATTTTCATGTCGTTAAAACAGGGCTCATTTTAACGAGTCACAATCGATCGTGCTTTCGGTCCAATAATCATTCTGCGCGCACCGACAATCACTATAATAAAGCCTAATTAACGGTGATTATCCAATTATCCCGTGATTTTTGTTCCTTTTTCATTTCAATATTGTGGCAAAGAGGCGAAGTTCGGAGAGAAGGTCACGGCCGAATTCCCGCTAGTCATTACGACCGAAATAAAGGACTTTCTAAGACCTTATTTTTTTTCTCCAGTTTTTTTTCACCTTCATCTCACTCGCGTCTTCTTGGAGCTGGACAACAATTATGCATGTAAAGGTACCGTCATATTCGTTGATTTATCTATAGCGCCTCGGTTTCCTACCTTATTTTTTAATGGTAACGGGAGCTGGTCGACTGGCGAAGCATTAATTGCCACTTTATTTAGAATAAATTATGTCATTTCAGAAAAAATGAGCGTTGCCTGTGTGGAGAAGCGGCTAACATATGCTTCAATTATAAAGGAGTTTCTGCGTCGTTCTGTCGTGTGATGGTGTAAATGAGATAGAAATTGCTTTAGGGCGTGTAAACACTGCTGTACTTCTTGGTATTATACAAGTGACACTAATTTAGGTATAGGTGAGATTAATTCTTTAAATTATACATTTTATTTTATGAACTTGTCATAGTTATCAGCGAAAACTAATTGACTTTATGAACAAACTTTTAGTATACTCAAGTAATTTTATTCAACAAATGATTCTTTTTATACTTAAGGGTTCTACATATTATACCTGCGGTTAACACGACCAATTTGTCATAATTACAAGATAAGAATTGTTTACAACCAAACATTAAAATGTAATTATAAACTGATCTCTGCAGCATTATTATTGCTTCCTGCAAGCGGAAGCTTTGCGTTGGCAAAAAAAAATTATATTTCCTCCCCTGATAGGCCAACTTCCCAGCCATAAATAACAGGGCACCTAACTTTGGTGTGGAAATCCTCACTCCAAGAAACTATCGCGAGTTTAACGCAAAGGAAAGAAAAAAAGAGAAGTAGAAGAAAGAATCATATAAGAATTCCAAACAACGACCCATTTTCCCCACCGAATTCCTCGGTTCAACAGCTCTCTCACAGACTCCCAGTTCAGCCCTCCGTGTTCCCCGAAACAATCAGCATACGCACGCGCGCACGTAATAACGTCAGCTTAGAAACTCTTTAACGTCGCCGCGATGGACCGCTACGACTACTAAATCGTTGTCTCCGAAAGGCTAGAAACAAATATATATATATATACACAAGTATAAACGTGTCACTTGGAACGACCTTCCCATACATGACTGCAGCTCCACTCGAGTGAGGAGACCTGAGAGAGAGAGAGAGAGAGAGAGAGGTAGGCGCGTGACGAATCAGATTTGAATTTTGTGCACGTGGATCATCGGCCTCCGCGGTTGTTCGCGCTACTCCCTGCGTGTGCTGCTCTATGTTCCCACAGTTAATAAAGCTATTAACTTTATCTCCTCTTTTCTGGGGTCTCACTCACTCTCTTTGATCCCGATGAATATAATTCAACGCCGTCTCTCACTCGGGTTTTATCGCGAAGACGGATCTGCGTTGTATACACACACGAGCACAGCGCAGCGGCGCGAACTCTTACCACGGGGGTTTTTCGGCTCTCTACACGCGCTCTGCGCGACTTGGTTATTCCCTCTGTCTCTCTTTCACGCTCCGCTTTTTTCGTCTCTCTATTTCTTTCCGTGCCTCTTACGCACTCAATCTCTGCGTGTAACACTGGAAAAAGGACCATTTCTGATGTGTAGCGTAGATCTCGCGTGATTTACGACTTCTTGTAGAGGTAAGGATTTTCACCCTTACAACAGTGAAAATTCCAGTTCCTGCGTATCTAAATTCTGGAATGAATGTAGATTTTTAGATATACTATACCTGGACAGAATTAACTTGTATGGTCAATATATTGCAAAGACTATCCGCAATACATGGTATCATTTCTGGGAAGTACCTATATGAGAATTATAATCCATAGAACCGGAACGATTACTTATAAAAAGTATTGGAAAGCTATAGCTAATACGTAGATAAACTGTCTTATTTTAAAACATGCGACTCATATATGCATGTATTTAAATACTAAAAGTATTTATAATTTTTCATTGCTATGTTGGTATTGATGTTAACGAAAAGTTAATTTAGTTTATGCAAAGAATAAATGTGGTATAATATAATAGATCTACATATTGGCCATAGTTTTCCAATATTTGATGTAAGTCATTCTCCAACTCTGTTATTCATATACATATGAAACAAATATTCGTATTAATATTTACCATGAAAAAATAAATACTGTCTGCAGCATCATCATAGGTAGGTTATAAGATTCTAATATTAGTCGGTATCGTTTTTATTGAAAATCAATTAACAAT
The DNA here is from genome assembly GCA_900490015.1 of Megastigmus stigmatizans. Classification (NCBI taxonomy): domain Eukaryota; kingdom Metazoa; phylum Arthropoda; class Insecta; order Hymenoptera; family Megastigmidae; genus Megastigmus; species Megastigmus stigmatizans. The sequence goes on along the minus strand of UELV01094429.1, from coordinate 110,286 downwards.
TCAATTTTGCAAAAAAGATACTAAAAAGATCTCAACAGAACACTGACAAAATAGAAATATATCTTTCACCCAATTTGCAGCATATAGTGTGCAGTCGAAACTCCCAAAAGAAGCCTCTCACCCACCTATTTCATTCATCCCGTTCGATCTTTTTCTCTCTTCCTCGGTCCTCTCTCTCGCTCTTCCATAATCTCTTACTCTATCAGCAATCTTCCCATGGGCTCTAGCATCTTGGTCATTCAGTGATTTAGCCTAACCTCGGTGGTCGCGTGGCTGCTCATTCTCCAGGATCTGTATTGTCTATACCTGGCGTGGACCTGGCGCGATTTGCTCCCCGCGTGCTTACCCTAAACGAGATGCTAGACTCGCATGCGAGATATATATGCTACACGTAAAAGAAGGAGAGGACAGGATATACCTTTGTGAGTCGCCGCTAAATACTATCTGATGAGCTGTCCCTACCAATAAGCCTACGTTGCGTGCGTGTGTATAAGTTACAAGTATAATGCTATATGGGAGTCTGAGTTACAACGCGCGCGCCTGCAGGGATGAAGCGTATCAATCGACACGTAAATGAGAGATAGTAGATCCTGAAGCGTAATACGCACTCCGCTGTGTATAGAGTCGAGAGAATTATGATGCTTTATCGGATGTCGGATTTCGAAGATGTATATCTTTTTGACGATGTTTCAATCTGAACGAGTTTGATCTTTCTGGTCCTGTGCTTGGCTGGTGGTTTTTGATATGGTCTGACGTGGATGCACGAAACTGTAAAATCTTATCTTTTTGTTGGTGATGAATGAATAGTGGGCCGTAGATTTTCTGTAGCATGCTTGCAATTAGCAATTTGTAAGTTTTAATTTGTACTTGTAAATGATGTAGAAGAATTTTATTGAATATCACAAAATTCTTGATTATACAATAATTCTGAATAAATGATCAAGGTGTTATAGAAAATGTGAAAAATCATTCGGTAGTCGTGATACAATTATTATGTTTTATATAGAATTCTAAGATTTTTAGAAATTTTTAGAATTCCTTTTGCAAAAATCGCACAAGATACAAGAAAATCGACATAGGAGCAATAAAAATGTGTCTTTCTGGGAAGTACGGGCGGCAAGCGAAAGAGCAAAAGCAGGCGAATTTCCACGAACACTCGAAAGAATAGTACATAACGCAAAAGCCGCACACAGGAAGAGAAGAAGAGAGAGAGAGCGAGAGAGCAGCGATTCATCCGGAAGAGTTCAGGCGAAGAAGAATTTGTCGCGAGCGCTAAAAGAAACCCTTCCGTGCACTGTGTCCTCTATACCCATTCATTTCGCACTCACCTCAAAAAGAAGAAGAAGGAAGGAAGGAGTACAGTGCATAACCGGTGGAAACTCGAAAAGTGTGCAGACACAGAGAGCTCGGTATAATCCAGGCCATTTGTCAGTCGAAAACGTGGGCGCGTGCTGCTGCTGCCGCTGCTGGTACACGGCTGCTCCCCCACCTTTTTTAAATATCATTAACGAGCCTCGCTCTTTGATCCGTTTTTCCGTGTGGCGTGTATATATACACTCGCCGACTCGACGTGGGGGCCCATAGCCCAGGGGATAATCTTCGACGATAATGGGAAACACGCGTCGGCTATTTGCGAGCCATATTCGAGGAGCGAGGCTTGTTAAATGGGGAAAAACGAGCCGCTTATCGAGCTGGAAAATGACGGCTTTATAGGCTGTACTCTCGTCGTCGTGGTATAGTAGCCTTTCAGGACCTCGTAGCGAATACTGAAAAGCGATTATGCTGGCCTGTGGCTCTCGAGATCGCCACCAGGTGGTCTGCTGCTGCTGCGGCGCGAATGCGCATGCCAATTGGGACTTTCGGAGATCGGATGGTTGTTGTGCATGTGTAGGTGTTTGCTTTTAATTGACGGTGCTGTTGATGTTGCGTAGGTATGGATAAAACTGATGTTATCGCTGACTTAGTAAAGGAGCCGATAGAATTAGAATGAAAATTGCGAATCGTCTTAGAAATTTCTTCTCGAAATTACAATCAATGCTGATTCGAACGTAACGTTTGCAGGTATGTTTTTACTTTACATTAGTTATGCTTCTAATCAGTAGTAAAAAAAGTTTATAATAACAAAAACAAATATTATACTAGTGTTTAACTGATGCTTTTATACAGAAAATCCTAATTTAAAAAAAAAAATTTATTTAGTACAGGGTATCAATATCAAACGTTCACAAAATCATATGGAAACCGAAGATCTATCAATTACGTCTTGAATCCGACGTTTTACTTCAACGCACCTAAATCGACATCACGTTTCTTTTGGTATATAACAGCTCCCCTTTTACACGCATGTCAAATTCGATTGTTCGAGCCTGATGTGCTCAATAGAGGAGCAGAAAAATCGAGCGAACGTGCCGCGACGAATCGGCCAATTGGTCCTATTGATGACTGGCCCAACAAGCCAGAACAGCCGAAACGTGTTCATCCGTAAAGTAGGAAATTAAGTTATTTCAGTAGCCTATATCCGGCTTAATTCTTTGGATATATTTTATGCTCGTATTTTCGATTGATCGCGATATAGCTTTTAAGATTACATCTATTATATGTATTGTGTATTTCTAGTATTAAATTTCATAATCATAAGATGATAAAATAAAATATCCAATTTAATTAATAGTAAAAATAAACTATAATAAATATTAGAGTACTTTTTGAATTTCTAATTTCTCTGCAGATTATAAAATATTGTCAAGTTTTATAAATTGCTCTTTATTAGTTTACTTTCTTATTTTATTGTATTAACTTAATAAAAAAGAAATTTATAATAATATTCTTAATAATATTATAACAATAAATTACTTGTATATCTACATAAACATAAAAAAAATAAAGATTCAACCAATAACTTAAAAATTTTTTTTAAATAAATGATTAAAAAGTGAATATATAAAGCCGACTACCTCAACGCAAAAGTCTATCGTTATTTCTCAAGTGTGAGCGCGCACATCCTCGTTCCCAGATGCTTGGAACAAGAGCAGACTGAGAGAATTCGCGTTAATTACATGCATGAAGATAACTGATGAACAAGTCTGCGCTGCCGTATTACACGAGACGTGGAAAATCGATTCTCTGTGCGAAACGCGAGCCTGCTGGATGGAAATTTTATAACGGCTGGATTGTTCTAGCGAGACATTGACTAAGATTTATGTTCCATTAAAAATCCATGCATTTTATGTGATATTAAAATTCTAGAAAACATTCGCATATGGATAATTTTTTAATAATTAAAAGAAGAGCAGCAACAAGAATTACATGACATGGGCGAAATGTTGAAATCAACGTGATTACTTCTCAACCGAAACATATATTATCATTTGCAAAAATACAATTCCAACTATTATAATCTATATGTTAACATTTAACCAGCACAGAGGTTTAGCGAAAAAGAAAAAAATCGAAACCGCGCATCAAGTTTGCACTTCTTCAAGAAAGCTGCACAGAGGATCTCAGGCATGACCGATAACCAGTCGCAAGGCGGTGAATGCACGCGTGTTCGGTGGTCGAGGTACAAAAAAGAAAAAGAAGCAAAACAAGCGACACTCGTTAATTGCCGTCTGTATACGACGCGGTCATCGGCGCGTTTTCTTCCAAACTCTCCAATGCAGCTGCCCACGGTTCACCGGATGCATACAAAATAGCCTCACGGAAGTATATAGCGACGTCTGCAGCAGCGAGCCTTATACGCACGCTCAAAGAGTTAGGTGGATCGGGGATATTCGTTGGGAGACGCGGTAATCGATCGGTGCGGGTATTAATCTTTCACCGCCGGTGCAGATTCTTATCGACGAATTTGAGAATTGCTCGCGCGCGATTGTGAAAATTGTATATTGTTTAGGGATGGTAAGCGGTCGTGTATAAGTGCATACCTAAAAGAACTTTTTTTTTTGCCATGGGATCTGATAGCTGCATTGGGTAGGAAATTGTTGGGGCTTATAGATTATAAGACTAATTGTCGCAGTTTATGAGAGGACGCTTGTGCAAGGATATATGTAGGAAGTGACTGTTTTGAGCATGAGATGTGTATCTAATTGCTTAATGACACTTAATACGGTTAAGGCCGCTTGTCCATTTGTATTACACGTATTTTGAACTAATTTAAAATGTCATAGCATAAGTTATGCTATTATTTTCTATATATATATTAATCGCGGATAAAAAGATTTTTGGTTTTGAAGAGACCAACACGAGGTAATTAAATATTGATCTGCAAAAATGATATTCTTTAAATAAAAATATATTCTAATTATATGAGTATCAGAATCAGCTATATAGATAATATTCAATCCCCAAGATGAAAAAAATTGTAATCCATTTATCAGCAAATGTTGATAGGAAAAAACTTTCAATTCGAACTCAAAATTCTCAGTGCAGCATTTAAGAATCAATCCCGCATTCAACCAACCTAGAAAAAAAAAGCCTTCGTAACGCCGCGAATCTTGTTGTCAGCTCAGACAGCAGAGCTACGCAAAGCCTATAAGAAAAAAAAAGGGAGCAGTAAGAATTTATAATCGCGTCGCAGGAACGAAATCAAGAAACGCAACAAGCGCGCCTGTACATACGTATATACATATCCATGGCATGAGAAAGGAAGACAGATAAGCGCGAGCATTCTTTATCCAACACACACGCCTTATTTTCTTCCCCTTCCCCTCTCCTCCGCCGTTACACACATGCGCGTATAAGTGGTCTGCTCTGCCGGGGCATTAAACACGGATATTAGCCGTGGATAGCAGGTATTTATAGTTTCGGCGAGCGCGATATCGTCGCGTAATAACGACACGCGCGGGGATGAGAAATTATTGCAAAAGGCCAGTAGCCAGACGCGATTACCGTGTTGATGGGGCTCTCCTACGGGTGTGTTTTCGGTGGCAGGTGCACGGAGCGGCGATGGCTTTAGGAGTCACGTGCTTGCGCGGCAGGTTTCGCTGCGCGCCGTGAACAAGATGCATGGCTCTTTCGAGAATCGGAACGGTCGAGGGTAAATGACAGAAATTTTGGCCGATCGAGTTGTTGTGCGCGCGCGTGTGTGTGTATGAGTGAACTTTTGAGAGAGAATATTAATGGATGTTTTTGGTTGGACTTTTGAGTAAAACAATTTGTGGAAACACGTTTTGTATCTTACTCTGTACTAAAGTTTCGGTATACATATACATTACGATGAAGAAGTGCAAATATTAAGCAAAATATGCTTTTAAAACATTTCTTTCTCGACCTAACTTTTCATATACACCTTCATAAATTACAGGAATCATGTATCATAGTAAAAGATTAAAATGGTAAAAAATGATAATGCGTATACTTATTTTAATTTCATATTTTTGCATTATTATTGTAATTTCGACTCTAAATTTGCAGATGTAATGGATACAAAGATTCACGATAATAACTGTTCCTCCATATGTACAGTAAGTTGTAAATCGTATAAAAAGACATATCAGAAATTGCTTTTACACAAATAGTAATGAGTCTGGTCAATCGGTATAGCTGACATATAGTTAATGTTCAATCCAAAGTATATATCGATGTGTTCACAGAATAATCATCGGGTCACCGCGTTAGATAATTCAGGCGCATTGGATAAATGCATATGTACACACGAATGGGAAGTGGCTCGTTTAATTTGTTTGGGGTCGTGTCTAAACGCTGTACAGCATAATTCGATTAAGCCGCGAGATTGACTCGTTCGGCCGAGCCTCGTATATATACACACGACGCACCATGTACAATGAAATAAACTCGTGAACCGAGGCCAGGCGCACAACAGCAGCAGCCAAGCAAACGAGCGAGTCTGAAAAAAAAAAAAACAAGAGGAAGAACACGCATGTGGCGAAGAAAGAGAGAGAAAGAGAGAGAAAAAAGGCCAAGTGTAAGAGTAGGTACACGCATCGCGAGCCCTCCATCTCTTTCGCGGCATAATTCTTCCTTGCCCTCTCTCTCTCTCTCTCTCTCTCTCTCTCTCTCTCTCTTTCTCTTCCTGAAGCTTTATATGTACGGAATATAAGCGTGTGTATATATGCGCGCAGTGGAAGAGAGAGAGAGAGAAAGAGAGAGCATGTGAACGATATAACACGACAACGGCTCGCGCGCCGCGCGTATCGCCGCTGATCTTGCATAGATCGTCGCCTGCTTTGCGCCCCGCGTGAGCCGCCGCCTGCACCGCATGACCTCTGTAAATTGTTGTTGTTGGAGGATCCGACAATGCGCGTGCGAGAAAAACCGCGAAAATAATGTTTCTTCGTTCTCTCTTCTTTTTTTTCTTCTTAAATGCTGCTATTGCATATAGTTTGCAATTGACGGAATAAGTTGAGATTCGCAAAAAAAAACTACTGCTGTACATTTTCAAAAATATCTTCAAATTTAAATTGATATTAGCTGTATTTATGAAACAAATCTTATTTTTATTTAGATATCGAATATTTACAAGAAATTGAATACAGGGGCAGTGAATCAATGAAAAATGCTCAAATCGTTTATAAAAAAACTCGCTATATAAAAAAGTAACAAAACCCGCAAAAAAGCGCGCGCAATTATTGCTAAAGGTTAACACAAGGATTCAAGGATGTGCGACTATATAGAAAGGTGGGGGACGTAAAGTTATAAAATGGTGTGTCCGCTTGGTTTGCTCGACTTTACACGCTCGTAATAAACTCACACTCGCGCGCGCGCACACACAGCTAGACGAATAATCAGCCGAGCACACATATATATATATATAAAAGTTAACACAGAGTGAGAGAGAGAGAGAGAGAGAGAGAGAGAGAGAGAGAGAGAGAGAAAGAGCAGCAACATCGGCACCGGACACGTTTCCCCCCGGCGTATATACGTCTTATCAGATTAATTCGCCGGCGTGACTTTAGCACATTGCTTCCTCATATTTAGATATCCTGCGATGCTGTGCGACTATATTTCCCTAAATAAATAATACATTAAGTTTAAAAGGAGCGACGCGCGCTGTTGAATAATGTTTCTATAATACACCTGATGCACGTTCGAGGTGTGTATAGAGTTGGAAAATGTGATATGAGAGGCTATACTGGAATGGCCACAACTTAATACTCTGCGACGGACGGATTTTACGCTATGGAAGGAAGAAGTGTTTGAAATTCCAGAGGACCAGAAAACTATCAATTTTTTATTTTATATTTTTTTCACAGGATAAATAATGTTTTCAAAAAAATATTCAGAAATTGTTTAAAGTTTACTTTTGAGTTATAAATCAGAACCATCTCTTTAAGATAAAGTATAAGAAGAAATTGTGATAGTTTGTATATTAACAAAAATTCAAAATTAAGCTCCTCAATATCCAAGCTACAAAGAGAACGCGAACCCATTTATCAACATTTTTCTAAGCCGACGTAAACTGTCGCGCCTCCTGAAATATATATAACGATATAGAGCACTTGCTAGCGCGCGCGGGATCGTAAACATGCGATCGTCAGGGGCGTAATTCCGTTGCTCGGACGCAGAGCGGGAGAGAGAGAGAGAGAGAGAGAGAGAGAGAGAGAGAGAGAGAGAGAGAGAGAGAGAGAGAGTGGAAAAAACGAGTAAGAAAGAAGGAGAAAACGGAAGATAATGAAAACTGAGAGTCCCGCTCGCGTCTCAATTATGTCCCGCTGCGGCGAGCTTTCGATGCGTCGGCTCACGGAATTACTCGTAAAATACATATATACGGCGCTTGGCCGAGCGGTATATATAAGAAGCGCGCGGCGGCGGCGGCAACGCGGCAACAAAAACGGATCATACGTTAGAGACGGTGAAGCGAAGGGGGCAACAACAAAAAAAAAGGAGCTGAAAGGTGCCGTGCAGGCGGCGCCGCTGGACGCCCAAGAATATAAGCTTGCCGGTTTTATACGCGTCGGCCAATATAAATATGCGAGCTTACGAGCTCGCGCGATATTCCGACCCATCGACGCGCGTCTCCTTTTATTTTTCTCGCTCGTCGCTCTGTCGTTTCGGAGGGAAATGGTAGCGCTCGACCTGCTCTCTCTCTTTCTTTCTTGAATGAAGTTTCGCCGCGACGGGCACAGCTCGTAAAGTGTAGTTTTTCGTGAACGGCTGATGATCGGTGCGCTGTATTATAACCCGCCGATGTCTTTTTGTTTACCTCGTCATTTCGGGGGCCCGGGCGTTGAGAGAATGATTTTTTCGAGATCCGTGAGAGAAAAGAGGACAACGCGCATTTGAGAGAATACGGGGGAGGGGATGAAGGGTTATATAGGAACAGCGAATTGATGGGTGCGATAAGTTGCCAAGTGTATATGCGCCTGCGAGAGGATTTGAGAATGAAGTGATTGAGCCACGCGCAGTGTCGTAAACTGCGAAATTTTCGACTTTTTTCGGTTGTTAACAGAATCTGCGTATGCTCGCGGATGGAGGAATGATCCTTTTCGACGGGGTTGCATAATTTTTAGATTTTTGGGAGATTGGGCACAAAGCGCTGCTATGGTGTGGTTCACTTGACGTTGGTAAATTTGTGAGCAGCTTGATCTTTTTGTACATGCAAGCGATTATGTTTTAAATTAATTTTGTTACGCATTTTTATTAATATAGCTGATACTTTGATATCTTGTCTCGTATTCTGAATTATACTTATATGCAGGTTCACAAAAATATGACTATCATATGTTTTTAAGGACTAGAGCAACGATAATAGCTCTGAATTCGAAACCTCGGTCTCAGAGTGACTTTACCTATTTCGGCAGGACTTTAAGATATTCAAAATGATAAACGTTTTTACTTCTTTGGTATGAACTAATAGTTTTTGCAAAAATAAATTTACTCGACTATTTAAACATATAATTAGGAAAAAAAATATAAAGATAATAAAGAATTTAAAAAAAAAATAAAAAAAATCAGATTGAAGGCATTCCATCAAAATTTCTTCTCTGCTAGAAGAGCATTAATAGTATATTGCTCTATCTATTGATTATATAATTATCCAAATGCGCACTCTATCCGACCAGACAGAGCCACCCACACCGATCCTAAAACAACACGTGCATGCATGCAGGGACAATTAAATAGCAGTCAAGCAGCCGGCGAATCTGGCGCCTGCCGCACATGATCAGCCCTTCCACGGCTTTTTATCTTTGTTCCGCGAAAGGCCGTATACATCTTCGTCTTTGGCGGCGCCTCGAGTAGTGCGTCCGCCCGCGTGTGTGTGTGTGTGTGCAGTTTCTTTCATCGAAACTATATGCGCGCCTCGCTATATAGTCGCGCACCACTAAAACTTGAATGAAACATCCGAACTGCGCTCCTTTCCTGGAATCCTAGGTATATACTCGCGCTCCGCAGAGACACAAAAAAGGGATAAGAAGAGAGAGAGAGAGAGAGAGAGAGAGAGAGAGAGAGAGAGAGAAAGAAGGAAATGGAATATGAGAGAGAGAAAGAGAGAAATAGTGGCGCTGGAGCCTCGTTTCGCTTACGTGGGAATAAAGAGCCGTATAACTAATTGGTGCGCTTCTGCATCGCGTCTATGTGTCGGGGTGTCTGCATTTGTGTGTGAGTGTGCGGTTCCTCGTCGTCGCGCACGAGGCGCCAAGGAGCGGCACACAAAAAATGGTAGTATTGGTACTGGCTCTGCCTTGGTGGAGAGGAAGGATGGACGGGAAAAGTATATATGCGTTTAGAGTCTGAAGAGGAAAGAAGAAATATAGAAAGAGATATGGAAGAGAAGTGACTTTGGAGTTGTAGATTTTGGATCGATTTCATGGCGAAGTGTTTCTTCTTCTCTACACATCAGTTATGATATTTACCATTCAATATGCTATATATTATGTGAACTACAGATGGAAAAAGGTCCTATAGTTTTCAGTTCAAAAGGGCTCTATCTTGCAAACACGTTGTTAAATGTAGTTTAGACTGAAAGTAGTTATAGTTTATTTTAATACTTAATTGATCTTGGGTTTTCTCAGAAGATAAAAAAAAAAAAGAAATAGAAAATAGAAACATTAAGTACTTTCAGATTTTTTTTGTAGATTGTTAAAAATGTCACACTTTTTCACACTGTCGATTTGATATTCGTAATCAGCGATTTTAAAAACCTATACGGATCCACTATTTTCTAATTTAAAAGATTTTGCGTATTTCAAATCAATGCATAAGGTTCTTCTTACGTTGCCAATTCAAAATTTCGAAAGAAAAAGAAAGACTCGCGAGTTGTCGGCTCTTTTTCGAAACGCACTTTGAGTTATTTCCGTTTCTAAACGGGCATTAATTTGTTCCCTTTTCGAAACGGACTCTGCGATTTGTCTCTTTTTTCCAATACTTTCAACCCTAATATATTCAACAAAAACAATATATAAACAATTCATAAAACAACTATTCGCACTTCATGTCCCTATCTCAACGCATAATAACGCTCCATGCACAATACACACACACATACACACACACTGCCGCACGTATAGTCGAAGGTGCGTGTTTCGCGGCAATTGAGAAAAAGAGAGAGAAGCGCGACTCGGTGGATTTGCGATTCGTCCGCCAGATTAAATATGGATGGGAACGAAGAAAAGTGCGCTGCAAAGAGAGAGAGAGAGAGAGAGAGAGAGAGAGAGAGAGAGAGAGAGAGAGAGAAGAAAGAAAAAGACGAAGGGGGTACCGCCTTGCTTTATATACCAGAGTTGCGGAGAACGTATATACATATAGCTTTTTCCTCATCCGCGTGTTGGTGTATGACTGCACGCGTGCGCGCACGTGTTTCGCACTGCTGTGTCTAATGGGAAGCCGCCGGCCGAGCAAGTAGATTGCTTCTCGAACAACGCGCGCACTAGACACTGCCGTGCACTGCAGCAGAGAAAGAGAGAGAGAGAGAGAGAGAGAGAGAGAGAGAGAGAGAGGAGATATGTAGAAAAAATGCAATGTTAATGGAGATGTGTGTGTGTGTGTGTGTGTGTGGGTGGGTGGGTGCGTGTGTGTGTACGATGTTTGTGTTGCTAGGTTGTTTGAGAACGGCTCTCAGCTAAAAGTCGCTAAGTTCATCGCGTATATTTTTGAGGAATGGATTGCACTTGCGCACCGTGATCACCTGACTTTTTTTGCAATTCGCGGTGGGATCGGTCTTCTAATCCATAGTTAATTCAAATGACGTAGTCAGATTTTTTAAACTACACGAGTATTAACATCGCGCGATTCCTAGATTAAATTTATGTTCAATGAAATTAAAGTTATTTCTTAATGTATCCATTCAAAATGACTGCAAATAAACCATTTGAATTATCTAGCGGTAGATATGATTCTATTATTGCTTGCACATGCGATTTTAAATTTTACGGTAAAGGTTTCTTTCAAAACCGTCTATGGTGCGAAGAAACTGTAATTTCCGCTTTTGCTGCGAGTGTAATTACATACTACAAAATTAAAGAGTGGCAATCAAGAATCTTATCTGAATCATCTCAGAATTTGTTAGAAAAGTCATTATATTCGGTTAAACTTAGTCACAAAAGGTAAACTTTTTGCACTTCAACAAACACTTGAAAGCTAACATATACGCTACGAATTGATCATTAATTGTTACTCAATTAATGGGATCGAAATTATTCACATTATCACAACGGAATTAGATTGAAAGTCAAATATATATAGAGTGCAGGTCCTATAAATATGAATGAGATTTCAAAAGGTATCTCTTGTATAATCTATAATAGCTGTAGTCTGTGCTTTCATTCTGATTGAACCGCAAGTTGTTTCGATTGTCAGCACTAATTGTTTACTCCCCAGTCAATAAATAACGCTAACAGTGGATTACCAGTAGATTTACATACCTATAAAAGCCCATTCTTGGTTTTCATCAATGTCACGTTACAGCCCATAAAGATTTCGCTCAAACGCAAATTCTCAACAGTTCCCAAGATTTTTCCAAAGATCAGCTCTTCGCAAGGCAACTAACCTTCCGCAGTCGCATCCAATATACCTCGCAAAGCAGAACAGATACTACTGTGCTCGCTTCCCAACCGATTCCCCTAATTCCGCTCTTATATAAAATAAATCCTAATCAGCGGTTAAACGAAGCGCGTCATTCCTCGTTAAATCAGCTGCATGCCCACTGCCCCATTATCCAATTCCCTAATAACAGCCGCGAATTTTCCGAACAAACAAACCTGCCGTGTGCTTTATCGAGCGCGCGAGACAAGGATAAAGACCAAGAGACGTCTTATACACAGCGCATAGTATGCATACACACACGATAGGTATTGGCCTTGAAGAATAGTGTGTCTGCGTACACAGCCTAGTTGCTCGCGCGCGAAATTAGCGAAGCCGGTAATTGTTATTGCTCGTACCGTCGGCTATGCGCGCGGCGCATCGTCTCATGGAACTTCATTCCTCGGCTCGGTTCGCCTGCCACCGACGCATTAATAGCCCATAGCGTATACATATGCGCGCGCGAACGGGCTCAAAGACCTATGAAGGAGAGTCTCTCCTTCCCATACCTATACCCTGTCTATTTTTCACTCTCTTTACTGTTTATCCTTCGAACTGACGGACTCGAGATGAACTTTGATTTGTGATTTTTCACTGTTTTTATATCTGGTTTTCGTGGGCTACACACCGGAAATGGGGTTTTGGAGAGGTCTTAGGGAAGCGTTCCTATCGTGAAAGAGAATTTGCCATTCTTCCAGTTTATTTCATAGCTTAGATTCATACGTAACGATTATGGCCACTTCGCATTAGAGAATTATCGAGTTTTTCAAGTGCCGCATAGGAGCCTCCATTAGGAAGCGGAATTCTTTTAACGCTCACGCAATAAAATCGGTGAATTTGCGATGGCCTAACGTACCGATCGTAAAGCCAACTGTTACGTGCAACGATTTCTATTATTATTATTTATATTTTAACGTTTCATCGGAAGTTATGGACTGCATTAAGGTCGTAATGAAATTTTGTTTTTATAGAAAGAAAAATGGTTTTTGGTATTGCTAGTGTCAATTTAGAAAGTAAAGTGAAAAAATTATCTAAATATTGGTGTACGCAAGTTTGTTGTTAATTTGCTAATGGTACACTTGGCCATAACTTTGTCGCCATACAGGCAGATAATTAAGTTCAAATATTTAAATTCGCATCTTAATTGATACACGTTTGGTCAACCAGTTCGTGGATAATATTTCTTGTTTAAATTTCCTATATTTTAATCCATTTCATTAGTCAAATTTGTAAGTATTTTTATTTGAAACTCGTTTTTTTTTCTTCAATCGCATTAGAGCGCGCCAATAATTACGTTCATAATTTTCCATCAAATTGCTCTATTATACAGTAATTAAAATCCATACAGATAAATAATATGTATTTTTGAGACTATTTTGCTTTAATTCACCAAAAATGCTAATCAAACGGTTACTTTCCCAGATTCGACTGCATACAGGATGACTCGAGTATCCCTATAAATCCACAAAATCCTAAGCAATTTCAAGTACGAAAGATCTCCTCGACAAGAAGTTGATATAAAAGAAGAAGCGGCTCTTATCTCATATTTTCGAATGAAATAAGCGCAGACCCACACACCGCAAAGCGTGTTTCACCCTCTCTTCCGTTGCATAAAACATCAAGCGAATATACACGGACAAACACTCACATATAAATTCCAGTATAATACAATGATACGTTTAATACAGTTTGTTACACAAGTCGCGATACACGCAGCGCAACAAATTCAGCCGAGGCAAAATTACGAGCTCACCCGTAAACCGATCTCAATAATGGGAAAATTCACGAACCATTTCTCGCGTAAAGGCTCATCCTCACCCACACACACACACACTCAGACGCCTATGTAGAAAGTAGGGGGTAGGGGAGAGGGGTATATATAACGTAACGTGTAAGAATGCGAGGAATCGCTCGGTGCTCGCGCTTCACGGGCCGGCGAAAAACGGAAGTGCGCTCGCTTTGAACAATCGAAGCAAGTCGCACGGCCCGTTAGATAGGCGCGCTCGCTTTACTTGCTACCTACCTTCTTCTTCTTCTTCTTCGCGCTGCACGAGCGTAAAGCGCGCAAGCAATTAATATTTGCTCGTGTGTGTGTGTGTGTGTGTGTGTGTGTGTGTGTGTGCGTGTGTGTGTACGTGTGTGTGAGTTGTTGGATCTGCGATCTAGATCCGAATGAACCGCTAAGTGCATTTGCTTCTCTTCGCTGGTATAAGTTTGTAGTCTCTCTCTCGCTCTCTTTCTCTGTGTGTCTGTGTGTGCAACTATGTTGGTCTAGACGTGTGTTGGGTGGTGTTCTATGCGCAGGCGAAAACTTTATGAATGGAGCCGCGGAGCGATTTTTCTTTCGCTCCTATACCTGTGTTAGCTGGCCGTGACTTGGGATATCTGCGGTGTGTTGCTAAGCAAGAATTAGAGGACGTGTGGAACGATTCTGTCGCTTTTAGATTTGAAATATCGGCCACAGTGGAGGTATTGCGATGAATCGACGACGTTATCTGGAAATCATTTGGATGAAAATGATATATGACTAGACTCATTAATCAAAGTACATAGGACTAAACGATAATTACATATTTTAATTCACATTTTCTACACACTTTTAAAAGTTTATAAGTTTCCTCATTTTGTAAACTTTCCGATTAATTTTGGAATAGATTAGGATTAAATATGTTTCATTATAATGTATTTATGAGCTACCGTTCGAGCTTAATTGAAATAACATATTATCTGGACGCACAATTATGTGGGGAATTTAAGAAACCTAAACCTTGAATTCCAGTATATATGTATATCGCTATATATCATCTATGTCATTCTTGAAGCCGAGCTTCCGCTACGCACAGTATTAAAAAAAAAGAACGTTTAACAATTAAGCCCCTGATATGCTTGTCTGACCGTGTGTACCAGAAGTCAACTTCTTTTTAGTATACCAGCGATGGTTTTGCAAGATAATTATAAAGATTTAGGGAGACACACCCGGGTGTAACCGTATAATTAGGTCCGCGGCGAAATGGTGTCGAGCTACACGTGTTTCTATTTTTTGTGAGAAATTCAAGATTAAGATGAGTGCAGTCTGTCATACTCACAAAATTAAATCACGAGTTCAGATTGCGGACGACTCTGGGAAAATCTTTGAATTAAAACTGCAGATTGATTTTACAGACTCTCTGTAGAATAATTTATGGGTTTGTTCTAATAAATTTAATGTATGATACAAGATTTAGTATAATAAGTGTGTAGAAAGAAATAATTCCAACTCTCGAGAGTATATATATATATACAAAGTTCCGTTCAACCGTTGAAACACATCAAACTCTCACTTGGCTAGATTATTTAATCAAAATCATAGCCACCGTTAATAAGTAGCATTTAAAACAATAAGCGTCAATCAAACTCAATTTGTCAGACATACGCACCAATCCTAATCATAAATCACAAATACACTACGTATACGATCTACACGACACAAGTCATCCTCGAGCGCAAGTATATTTCCTCCCGTCGATTACCAGCTAACTCTGTAATCAAGTAGCGCGGCAATTTCGAGTTCCCTTACCTTAAAAGGTGTACTACGCTCTGCGCGGCGTCTCGCATTTGGACTCGATCCCGAATATCGAAATGAGAGAAACATTCGATGCGGTATTGAAATTTTTTTTATACACGACGTACACACGCGCGGTTCCTCTCCTTCTCGCGGGCGAAAAAAGAAAAACAACACCAACAACGAGCACGGCCAAATTATAGGTTACGCACGGGCAGGCCGATTCTTTCGCGCCTGTTAAGCCTTAAAGTAAGGTGCAGGTAGCCGACGCGTTCAACGTGCCCCGTCAGTCCCGTCCTAATATGACAGCTCTACGAAAGGTTCGCGTCCTTCTCTCTCTCTCTCTCTCTCTCTCTTTCCTCGCACGAACAGGTGGCTATAACCCTCGCTCTGGATGTCCAGACTGCTGCGGTGGATGTGTGTGTGTGTGTGTGTGTATGCTCGAGGGCATATAAAGCCGATTATAAGTGGGGAACGTACGGATGCGGAATGTGGCGGGGACTCATTGAATTTTTCGGACGTTTATTCGGGCTTTTGGAACGAATTTTCTGGTCTTCTTATGGCGTGCTTGAAGGGCTGTCTCTGGCTGAGAAGAAAAGTGTTTCTTTAGTTTCGGTAGTTTTAAATTATGGATGTCACGAAGTAAAATTATATGTACTAGAATTTATAAACAAAAGTGTTACTGTTTTCGCAGAGTGTAACAAAAAAAAAAAATTATTATATAATACTTTCTATAAAAAAGTTTTTTTACAGTTTTTTGGCAAGTATAGTGTTTTTTAAGCTCTGTTAAGTCAGTGTGGTTGTATTGTATAGTTTTTGTTGCACCATTTCTATTTAAGCGGTTTTAGTTTTCGTATTATAGAAAACTGTATACGAAATCTAATAATAAGAAGTAATTTGTATGTGCTTCTACGATAACATATCATAATCTTTTGCAATTAATAACACTATAGAATTATTTCGAAAGATGTGTGGAAATGAGTAGCAACAATTTTGTTAAGGGCACATTAATAGTGAGGAGCAAGTCAATTAGACACAACCCCGTCCCATATAAACTATAAGGCGCTAGTTGTAACTATAGATACAACTAATCGCTCACTGTGAACGGTCCCTTAATCTATAATGCGATCTAGCGAAAATATAGTCGTTGCATAGATTGATTACAATTGATTACTTTTTAGAATCGCTTGTTTGAAATTTCAATTCATCTAGCGCGATTAACTGCTCCTTAGTTATAGCCTTGTGATTAACGTAAAAAATTTCAAAATAAAAATTGATGTTTGCTTATTCGAATTTTAAAAATATGGTACAAAAATCTCACATAATAATGAATTTTCAATAGAAGAAAACAAATTAAAAAAAATTGTATCATTGATCAATCAAGCAATTAACATCTGATGCATCATAGCTTGCTTGCATTATGCTGAAAAAAAGGACAGCTGCTATTAAAAGGTCCACTTGTTGAACAACAAAAAAAAGGATACCTATTAAACCATACTATACACACACACACATACTCGAGCAATGCGCGATAAACGAGATTGCGCCTAAAACTTGCATTTTATTGCACCGCTGAGTCGTCCTGACGCAAGAGCACCTCGGAACCACCCATTTGACGTATTTTCAAGCTAAAAAAAAAGCTGGAGAAGAAGAAGCGAGAGAGAGAGTTAGCCACCCTAAGCCAAACAAACGCTCGGCTGCACAATAAAAGAGCTGGCGACCGCTGGCACTGGAACGAAATGCCTTTTTTTCTTCTCCTCCCCAAAAAGAAAAAGACAAGAAAAGAAACGACGAGAGAAGGAGAAGTGAGAAAGAGAAACTCTCACCAGGATCAAGTAGAAAAAAGGCGCGAGCTGAGGGCATCAAACTCGCCAGGGTCCCAAAGCCGCAGGGGGTCCACCGCTTCTGCGCGCATATATGCACTGACATGTTTATCACGCTCGTTTTCAGTTTCACTCGGGGGCCCCTCGCACAACGAGAGAGAAGAACTCGAGAGAGAGAGAGAGAGAGCACTTGTTTCCTCCCTTTTTTACTACTCGGCTCTCTCATGTATCCTCTTTCCCTCCTCTCTCTCTCTCTCGCGTCTAATGTCCGATGATCTCTGCGCGCGGCTCTCCATGCACTTGCTGCTCTTAAACTTTTGACAGCCAGTAAAATAGGAATTCGAATTACACGTTTACCTTAAGCCTTCTTCTCCTTCCTCTGCTTATATGCAATGCGAATGCAATGACGCGGAGGGGTCGAGTCTGTATTTTCTTTCGTTTTCGTTCGTTCGTTTTTTTTTCGCGAGCGCTGCTGCCTCCTCTCGTATGCAAATATTCAATTTTCCCTCTCTTGCGCCAGGGCAAAAATCGTAAAAGTCGCGGCGTCGCGTCTTTATTCCTTCGGCGCAGAGAGAGAGAGAGAGAGAGAGAGAGAGAGAGAGAGGCGAGAGGGAGCGAAATAGAATAAACCGCATTCGTGCGTGTGTATACACGCATTTTTATTCGTCCGTTGCGCGGCATTTTATACGAACGTTAAGCCCCCTTCTCCCGTTCGAAAAGCCGATGCTGCACTTTTGATATTCAAATAAGGCCGCGGCGTTTCCACGTCAATTAAGAAAATATGGGTATCCAGTTCATTCGATTAACTCTTGCGCGGCGGCTCGCCTCTTCTTGCTCTCTCTCCCCGCTGTGTCTGTATATACAACTCTAGGCCATAAAAATCAAGATAGGCCAAAACGAGGGAAAGCCTCTCGCAAGTCTAATCGTCGATCTTTCCCCCGATGAATCCGCCGCGAGGCAACAAGAAAGCATAAGAAGCTTGAAAAAGTTGACAGAAGGGCAAAGGCCGAGTAATTTTCTCGGCTCTGTATAGGAGAATATATAGAAAGGAGAGCGATTATTTCCTCGACCCTATGCAAAGGATGACTCGCCACCTTTTTCTCTATACATCCTTTAGCATCTGTATAACGTATAGGTGCAGGGCAGCAGCACCAGCTCCTAATACACAAACTCACGAGTCTGTTGTACACTGTACACGTGGCCACTCGCGGTATATATAGTCGCGTATATATATTCAAGTCATCCTTGTAATGCTCGAGGTCCTTCAGAATCGGATTACCGCCCTTATCCGGCAAAACGTTAATTACCATATCCAGGTACATAATAATTCATGCATTATGAATGGGGTAGCCAAGCGTCACGCCGCGAACCCGATGTGAGCATTGCTCAACCGCGCGCGCGCGCGGGGGAAATATACCGTGTGGTGTTGGGACGAGCGAAATAGAAAAATGTGCCTGGCGTGTACGAGGCGAGCACAGCGTAAGTGGACGATAAAAAATGAGAGAAGAGCTGCAAGAAAAGATTGAGCAGCTCGAGTTTGTACAGTGAGATCTTGTAGAGCGGGTGGCGGCTCTATGGACATGTATAGGTATATGCATGGGATGTTTTTTTTATGCTGTACATTGTTTTTTGGTATAATAATTTTTTTGTCTATCAACTATGGTGCCACTATGATATTTAAGTGCAATATTTTGATTATATAGGATACATATATAACAGTGACAATATTATATATATATGCTTGAACTATTGCGTATCTTTAAAATATCCTGACCAGCATAGAATAAAAATAATGTCCTTGATCTTTGGCAACCCAATTACCTATTCTGGACGATGCGTAAAATTTCAAATGATTCCTCTAAACTCCTTTGTTAGCACAGTATATATATCACTGGAATCCACGATGTAATGCGCATAATTAAAATCGCTAATCTTTCTCCGCACCCACTTAACCATTTACCTAGACACTCAAAACGAAACTTCATTCGCATTACACTAAACTCACCATAATCGTTCATCTCTGTCCTTCAAGCTACATAATTAAAGTCCATCATAATCAAGGCGAGAGAAATTACATCAATCATAAGTGCCAAATGCATCTGTGATTCTCGCTCTGAATCTTAACCAAATAGTATAATGTTTAATTTATAAGTAGGTGATAATTGAAATTGTACAGCATTAAAAATGCAAATGCGACTGCCTAATGATAATAATCAATCATATTCGTACGTACACTTTAACGAATTTACCAGATTATAACGTATGTAATTTTGATTTCAAAAGGCATGTATTTAAATATCTTCCGAGGCGCATTGATTGAACAATGTCATAAAATCCGTAAAGGCAATAACAAAATTTCAGAATATTGAACTGTGCGGTTTTGAGCACTGAAATAAATGCATAATAAAATTCTTCTTCAAATTAAAATATACCAGGACATCTACATCGTACACTGAGTTTATATTTAAAACGGAATTCACTCAAGGTCACGTGCACCTGTAGCTTCCAAACAAACTCGTCTTTTTGTTTTAGAACACGAAGAAAAATGTGAAATGCTGTAAAGGCAAAATTAACAATTAAATTACAACCAAATGGGACAGTCTTGTACCGATGATCTATGAATCAATAATCCTCTTTTTACGGAATAAGAAGTATTCATGTAAAATTTGTCACAAAGATCTCCGACAAAAGATAACGCGATAATCAGATTAAGATCCGTCTCACGATCAAGCAACGATCGCCGTCGATATATTCCTCAAGCTCAAATCCACATCCTCGCGAAGCCATAAACGTCCTTCAGAGTTCAAGGGCACATATGTACGGCTACCACAGAGAGAGAGAGAGAGAGAGAGAGAGAGAGAGAGAGAGAGAGAGAGTAGCCGTGCTCTCGAGAAATCGAATCGCGCGCACACCGCGAGAGGATTGAACTCGACGGAGCCTCGCGGTGGATCGCACCTGTGTGACTCTCTCTCTCTCTCTTTCTCTCTCTATCTCTTGGTGCTCTAAGGAAAAGAAGGAACGAATCTCCCCTTTCTCGCTCGCTCGCGCGCTACGCTCAAACGAATATGTGAGCATTACGTAACGCATTAAGATCCCCAGAGATTACGCGGCGTGCAACAAATATCACGTTTTATTATTCATTTTCTGGCCTTATCGCCAGCGGCTCATCTAAAGTCCACTAACGCCCGCGGTATATAGTGTTGAGAATTTCTCGTTCCCTATATATATATATATATATATATGCTGTGTCTGTGCTTGTGCTTGTATGTGTTCGCACGGAAAGCCATTGCAGTCCCGATGCAGGGATGACACTCTCCCCCTCTCTCTCTTTCTCTCTATCTCTCTCTCTCTCCTTTCTGGATGAATATGCGTGACCATAAAGCGACTTCGAAGAAGCGCTCGCGCGCCTCCCGAAAGGTGCTTAATATAAAAGATAAAAGTTCCGTGTTTCTCTCTCTCTCTTTTCTATCTCTTCGGTGACCATCCGTTTTTTCGAGTCCCGGGGAATATGTGTCCTAACGTATACAGCGCGGCCGAAGGAGAGGTCTCCGGAATTTTATACGAGCCGCGGTAGTAAAGTCCTCCGTGGGAAGTCGCTGCACGCGTACGCTAGAGAGAGAGAGAGAGAGAGAGAGAGAGAGAGAGAGAGAGAGAGGAGAGTTTTGACTCTTCATTGTTGACCATCTCTCTTGTTGACCAGTGTGCTTCATTCTTTCTCTCTCTCTTTTCCTCGCTAGAGAGAGAGAGAGAGAGAGAGAGAGAGAGAGAGAGAGAGAGAGAGAGAGAGAGAGAGTTTGACCGTGGGTATGAGCGTCAGTGCTATTTCCTCTTGAGATGTGTAGTGTGAGACAATGTGCGTGTGAGCTAGTGATTCGGTGAGGAGAGGCAAAATAGATGGGGTTTTTCTGGAAATTTTACCGAGAATGACGCGATTATATGGTCCTTTTCTATTTCGAGTCTGTGTGAATGAGGTTCCGATTTCAAGTACACGGAGCGGATGAAACCAGTTGTACTTAGATCGTGCCGCTGCGTTAGAAGAATTTTGCAATTAAGAACCGTTATAATAACCGTGATATTCATCACCAAATAACGTAGCTCGATATTATTTAAAATTGAAGAGTTCAATTCAATTTTATTTTAAAAAATTCATAGGACAAGATACTCTGTGTACATGGTCTTTTTTTAATAGTACGACTAAGCAGAACATTTCTTATCATCACTATGATATTGAGCTACTATCTTTAGTATTTTCAATCTCTTTCCTTTCGACCCTCAGATTTATTCAACTTTCGGGCCCTTTTTTATCCGGTTCTAGGGTACCTATTATCTTTGAAGCTGTTATCAATTCTAGTTTATTCTATTTGTAGCTCTTTATAAATTTGTACCGGCGAAGGTCATGTACTGATTAACCGTTCATATAGTATCTCATAACTTCGGTCATTAAAATAAAGACCAAACGAATCAAGAGGCGCGATAACGCCCTGATGTCCAGTATAATTTATTGTCAAATCAAATATCAAGAATGTAAAAATTAATATTTATTTTTACAAGCAAATCGAGGTTCAAGATATATCAGATATAACTAGAACACAGCCAAAACTAGGCGATTTCGCCAACCGGTGCATCCAACAAAGCACCAGTTACGCGAGAGACGATGCATAAGGCGCGCATATAGCGAAGTTGGCGCACAGCTCGTTAAATTCCGCAGATAAAGCTGGAGACGGGCTATTTAAACAGGACGATCGAAGCCCGAGCTATTTCGGTGGTGGTGGCGGCTGCTGCTGCGGCTACGGCTCTCTCTCTCTCTCTTTCTCTCTCTCTAACTCTCGCGGCCCCGCGAGCAAGAGATTGCTCGGCTTCGATAAAGCGAGGACGCGCGCACCCAGGCACGTGCGTGCATGTCATGCGTGTACTCGTGGAAGATGGATTTCGGTGGGTCGCCGCCGCGAGCTTCGCTGAGATAGCTGCTTCCCGGAAGAGCTTTTCCTTTGATATCCATCTTCTCAAAGGCTTCCGTTCTCGCTCCTCTCTATAGTGCGCGCTCTTGCGCCTCTGGGGTTTCTTTGGCTGCTGCTGCTACTGCTGCGCGGTTTCCATGCCCATTTTTGTTGATGATGATTAACTTCGGTAATGCCGATTCGATCGAGCGCGTGCGGAGAGTTTTTTTTTTACCGCGTCGAGAATGTTCGGCTTTTTGCCGAGGTGCACAGGATGGGTGGAATGAATGATCCATTTCTGTATAATGGAAAAAGTGATTTTGAATGATTACGTTTGCGATTATATTTGAGCAATTTAAAGTATTTCCAACAACTCGCATCTTTTACCGCTGGCTTTAAGTGATATAACGTACATAGTGGGTAATGAAAAAAGATTTTTTTTTATCTATGCGAACAGCTGTGATTTATTGCTGATAGCAAGTTAAATGGAATATAGTAGATGTTATAATTATTCTCTCTGCTGAGTTCTTAGCGCGCATTTTCTACGGTGCCTTGGTCACGAAAGCGTTCTTATACTGTTACTAATCAATTCAGCACTTTGCAGATCAACTATAATTTCCTATGGTGGAGCATAACTCTTCCACATTCTTAACTTTACTTTTAAAAGTATAATGTTTATTCATCGTAAGGAATTTAAGACAAACATCTTAATAAATAACTGTTCGCTAAAAGAAGTTCGGTACAAAAAAGCTCGTAACATGTAAGAATTTTATACCATCTGAATGAAAATAAGAGAAAATTATTATTCTTAGCTAGTAAAAATGTATGACCAATATATTGCAAAAATTATTACCAATATATGTCTCATTTATGGAAAATCCAGATATGGACACATGAATTATATATGAGAAATATTTATCTATATATAGAGCTACGGCAATACTCATACCAATTATATTGCATACAAAAAGAGGAACCATCGTGGCTCCAATCACATTTGTGAGTATATATGATTAGAAATTTTTTCACGTAAACTAAATTAATTTTTCATATACATTAATATTTACATATCCATGGGAAATTATAAATAATTCAAGTATTGGAATATACGGGACATATATGGGCCATATGTTTTGAAATAAACGTAGGACAGTTCATCTACATATTGGCTATAATTTTCCAATACTTAATGTAATTATTGCTCCGGCCCTGTGGATATATATTTCGCATATATGAAACATATTAATCAGTGATGAGTCTTGCAATATATTGGCCATATAGATTATTTGTACGCGGGTGGGCATTGTTAACAATTTAGTTATAAGTTCTCGCCATACGTTGCATACAACCAAAATTTTGAGGGAATTAACGCATGGCTATCACTCAAAGATTTCCGCAATTTAGTATCCTGGAATAATAGAGTCGATTCTTTTGTTGCATACATTCTTATACGCGTCGACGAGCAAAAAAGAAGGGATTCGCCGAAAGCAAAAGTGAACCTCTCGATAGGGCGGAAAAGTCATATAAAGAGCGAAAAACCATTTAGCGCCGCGTTTCATGTAAAACGCCGAATCGGCGGAACATTGTAAAAACAGGCGATTAACTCGGCAATAGTCCCTTTTTCTCCACTTGGTACACAGCGCACACAATACGCGGCACGAACAACAGCCGTCGTACGTCAAAATATTTTTTTAGGCGCTTCGACGCAACATTCGCGGCGCCTCTACCACGCTTCACACACAATACAGGGCGCACATTTGACCGATTCTCGTTGGCGCGTCGCACGGAAACTGTCAAATCATCGGGCGCGCGCGCCTTTGAGCCTCTGGAGTGGCCGGTCCTTCACGAAAAATCACTCGAGAGAGAGAGAGAGAAAGAACGAGTGGGGGCGGCGGCGGTGGCGGCTCTCTCACAGCAGGTGCCTCGAGAATTAAGTTGCCGTGCAGAGAGAGAGAGAGAGAGGGGCTAAGTCGGCCGAGGAAACACCTATTAGGAGGTGACTAATCGCGATACGCGTTGAAATAATAAACGTTGTATAGGTGGTGGGGGAGGAGTGCCAGGTACGTATAGTTTGTGTTACGCCAATGCAATGGATTTGACGATGCGGAAGATGAGCGAAAAATAGAGATTACGGATTCGTTGGTTTTCGTTGGAGAATAAGGTCATTTCGTAAATTTATAATATGTAGAGCTATAAGTAGGAACGAATTAATTGTACACAAATTACGTAAGCTTGATTTGTTTCAATTCAATAAAGTTATACAATAATCATTTCATTTTATTTAAAAAATTATTCAACATTTTATTCAATACAAATTTTAAGCAACAAATTTACGAATATTGAATTTGCTTAAAAAGCGTTATGATTTTAACAACAAAGCTCGCGCTAGTGTGATTAATTAGGAACTTAAAAAAGTACACACAGCTCGGAGAGACTAGTTCTCACAGTAGCGAAAGCTGCGGAAATATAGAAAACGCGTCTAGGCAGATTTATTTACCGCGCTCTCGCACGTGTATAAATGAAGATATATCACTCCTTGGAAATGCTCGTAAATTATTGCCATGCGAATCTTCGTTGTTGCACTTCCCTCTCGCGTTTCTCGGGCTCCTTTATGATTTATACACACACCGAATGGACCAAATCGTACAATTAACGTTTCATTTTTTTAAACTTTGCGCAGCGCAATTAAAAAATGTTCAAGTTTAGTTAATAACTTTGAATATATATATATATATATTTAATTTGCAGGTAACTGCAGTCCAGCGCAGAGTTTGGTCATTGAAAATAAATTAGCAGTAATTATTATATCATTTTCTGAAAGACATTTACAATGAAATGATTTAAATGAATTTAGGAATTCTTTCAAAGGCTTCTTTCATTTAGTTTACTTTCGCAATAATAGCTATAAAACTACCTTGCAAAAGTTATTTAATTTTTGAGCTTTTGGCAATTGCATACATAAATAAAGCAAAGTAAACGAAAGTGAGTTAATTTTATGCATTCCTATTCAAAATATCTCAAAACGCCTCGAAAGGCCTATTACCAGGCTCTGAAAAAAGTGAAGCAGCAGCAGTGCGGAAACGAGAAGAAAAATAAAACAAATGGTCAGTCGAGATCGTGGGTCAGGTCGAGAGCGAATTGTATCCCGCTGGGAGCAGAGAGCGCGAGCGAGAGAAGAAGCTCTGGGTCAGTCGGATGCGCTGCAGCTATATGTATACGTCGACATAGCCACCCGTGCGCGATGAGAAAGGAGGCGAGAGCGTAAAAAAAAGAAACGAAGATACGCAGAGGCTCTCACCCGGGGTGGCCCCCCCCCCCCACCCTCCCTATATTGGCACAATCCACGAGACGAATTTACTCGTAAATAAAGTGGGGCGAGCTTGGCTCGTTCTCGCGCTCCTCGCACGTCGGAAACGATAAGTCCCGATAAGTCGCGGGCAATGAAAGAATCCGTCTATTCGTCTCTTACGAGCTGTTTCGCTCTCTCTCTCACTCGCGCGCATATACATATAATATATCCTCGCTCCCGTTTCTTTTTTTTTAGCGGATAATATGAGCGACCGCCGCGCTGCGGTATCTTAATGCCTTCTCGATGCTATAAATTACGCGACGATGCTGTGTGTGTATATAGGCGCTGGATATTCGCGTGCTTGTATATATATGAGGCGACGAGTTTTAAAGTTCGCGAATATTGAGCTCTGCACAATTATTGTTAGTGACTTATGGAAGGGCTCGAGGAAAACCCATTTTTAGATGAAACCCATTTGAAATCTTTTGGATAATTCTGATCATCGATCCTATACGCAAATCACAACTGCTCTTTCTCTCACTATTTCCAGGACCTATATAACTATGTATTATACCTTATACCGTCAACCGCTCGCACACCAATTCACGATTTTGCGAAGCACTAAATTTTTCAAACACCCGTCATAACCAAAGCCCAAATAAAAAAAAACACTATATTCGCAGACAAACAAGCCCTAAAGGTACTGTTTCTGCACCACAAGCCTATATACATATATAGCTTGAGAAAAGGGGCCCCTCGTATTTTGATGTGACAAGCTATCGCGTCGCTCAAGCCTATAGCCTAACATTTTCAATTATATACCAACACAGCGCGCCCGCTTTTGCCGGTATTTTCAATTAAAGCACAAGTGCAAAAGCCACGTCGCACACACACACACATACGTTAGTCCGAAAGAACAGACACAGACAGACGATGGATGGTATATGGACTCACTCGCACTCTCTCTCTCTCTCTCTCTCTCTCTCTCTCTGCTACATAAGCGCGCGCGGGCGTCTGATTGATTTACGGACTGTTAAGCGCTCCGCAATGCCGATATTTATACCCGCCTCTAATATTTCCAGCCGTAAATAACCGCGTGCGGCGAGCGAAGGAGGCTATGTCTCTCACTCACTGTAGAGCGCGCGCGAGTCTCTCTCTCTCTCTCTCTCTCTCTCTCTCTCGTTCGAGTGTTTCGCTCGTTTTCGCTCGTCGGTCTATATCGCGTCCGTGCGCACAAACACAAGTGCCTCTCGCGTGTATACGTAGGAGCTGCGGTGCACCGAAAACAGTGTGTATATATAACGCCGTGTGCTCTAGTGCAGGAGGCTCGGACATTGCGCAGAAGTTGCAGTGGCGCTGATGAGATGTTGAGACTTTTTATATATGTACTTTGCGCCGGGCCGCGGCGCCTCTTCGATGATTACTTATGATGTGCTCTTGGCTGCATCGCTATGAAGATACACGCCTGGCTGCTGCAACTGATTCGTATTTCGCTGCTGCGTTTTATAATGGAGATTCTCTTTGGTATAAATGCGACTGTTGGATCTTCGTTTATAACCGATTTTCGCGAAACTGCGGGGTTCAAGATGAAATCGGATTTTGTCGTGGGTGTTGGATTTATTGTTCTGGATTCGTCGGGATGTATATTTCAGAAGATTAGTATAGTTGCGGTAGTAATCGATATCTGATCTGGTGATATATATTCTCGCTTGGTACTTACACCTGTCAACTCACATGTAAATACATTTTATCCAGCGTACTTGTATATACCAGAATGGTAACTTATTAAAATAGATCAATTTGAGAAACAATAAATTTATGTATACACGCTAAATTGTATACGTTATTGCACCAGCTCGAAAGTGTAATAGCTGATTTGAACATGTCGAAATCTTTAAGAGATCATAAATTTGTTTTCGCAAGTTGTCGGTTCCAAGTGTATATCAACAAACCTTTCTTATTAGTACCAATTGACTTTTCAAGAGATAATAGCAACAACGCTCTTCTAGAACAATTACAAAAAATATAGCCGCAATGAACATTTTATAGAATTAGAAACTAAGAAATTTACAATAATAGCGTTGCTGGCTTTGATCGTTGGTAACATTCTGACTTATATAAATTTTGCTACAATTAAAGAGTTAGTCCTAGTGCGAGGCCAAGTAAAACTATGGCGAATTCTCAAGCAATGAAGATTTAATCGATGACTTTATCTGTCTATAGACCTGGTATATTATAATCGGTGTTCGCAACAGTTAACTAAATCGGTGAATAATGGAGGTCTCGTGAGAAAAGAAAAGGAAGAAGTAGCCGGAGAGGGAGAGATGGAGAAAAGAGAGCTGAGGAGAGACTACGGTCGAGTGTCATAATGATAAGGGCCAGGAGACGAGATAATTCGTGCGTATGGGAGAACGAGAGAGAGAGAGAGAGAGAGAGAGGAGTCAGATCGCAGGTAGCCAACGACGACGAGAGACAGATGGAGCCGGAGAGATAGGAGGGTATATGCGAGAAAAGAGAATGAGAGAGAGAGGGAGGTGAGTCGAGTGGAGCTTCTGGTCAGTCTTTTAACGGACGTGGGTTATTATTAATGAATTGCCGCCCCGACCTGACGTTTGCGAGTGCGCATACAGAGTTCGACCTCTTCTCTCTCTCGCTCACTCGAATTTTTATGTCCGCGCAGGTCGAAAAAGCGCCAACGTCACCGCTGTCGTCGAACGTCCGCGTTGTCTCTCAATCTATAGGCGCTTGTCATCGCCCTGTATGCCACATATATATATATATATATATATACTACATATATATCTATACACCTTTCTCTCTCCCTTCTCGGAAGTTTCGCTTGAAAACTCGCTCCGATCGATGAAACGATGAAATCATCGCGAATGTGTAGACCGAATCATCGGTAAAGATGCGTAGGAACTACTCCCTCTCTCTCTCTTTCTCTCTCTCTCTCTCTCCCTATCGTTATAAATCGTCACGCTTGATCATTCCTTCGACATGTGATTTTGGAACTCGATTTGATGGAGTTATATGTTCGTATAATTGAGCGATGAAAAATGCTTCGAAAAGCGATAATTTTGCAGTGGCTTCATAGTAAGATCATAGTTAAAGACTGCGGACAGAGAGAGAGAGAGAGAGACCGTGTACAAGATTTACGACACGGTGGGTATTATATAGCATCGCGCGCTCGGCGGAAGAATGTGTTTTTGACGGTTGACGCTTCGATCCTTGCGTCGAAAAGGCACATATATATATATATAGCACATGTAAAGACACAAGAACCGCCGCCCGTACTATAAACGAATAAAGAGATAAAACCTATTTTGTACTCTTGTTGAGCCGCACGGCGATGGCCGCGACGAGCCACTTGCCCCGACCGAATCAAATTAACCGTCTCTCGTTCGCCATCCATACAAGCCCTTTATAAGCGCATTTTACTGTATTATACGCCAGTCGTTTCAGGGCTTTTTGTTCGGTAAAAAAAAAAAAAAGAAGAAGTATGCGATCCTTATCGAGGAACATGAGACATTAAATCACTCGGTTCTGTGTGTATATACGCGCCCGCGCACGCGAGCCACCAACACCGCGTACCATATACCCAGAAACTAGCTTCTAATTCTAAGGCAGGTGTTGGCTACTTTCGACCAACTTGCTGTCCATTTTCGTACATTTCGGTCTTTCTGAAACACTTGGACGCTGATGGTATTATTTTTACATTTCTGTAAAACTGCAACGGATGGAAACTCTAATATAAGCGTGGCCTAAAAAACTAACACGTCAATTAATTCGAATTATAAATTTTATCAATATATAAATAATTAAATAGCTATTTGCCACAAGTAACATAAAAATATATAAAGGTATATATGTACAATTTCATAACTTAGAACTGATAAAAATTTCATTCTCTAAGCTTCTGCTGTAACTCTATTTCATCAAGTTGGCGAAATTCTAGCGGAGCACGTTCCCTTCATAAAAATAATAGCCAAATCTTATACACACGGGTTATTTATTTACTTCTACGCGCAGAAGGTACATTAAAATGAATCCCTAACTCTTTTCCATCGTATACTTACATGGCTCTAGAGCAAGATATATCCCAAACAAATAGAAACAATCAACAGCAGCATCATCCTCGAATGCCACAACAAACTCGCGCTCGCGCAAAGATAAAGCCGTGGCGGCCCCATTATATGCGAGCGCACGCAGAGGCGAAGCTCTCTCATCTCGTCGAGCTGCGCCACGATACATATATCGGATTATGCAAGCCGCGCGCCGAACAAAAGCGCGGGGGCACGAAACCGCATTATTATCATTTTCCACGGAGAGGATATAGGATGATACCCTGCAGAGCGGGGAGAGGCCGTAATGCAATACACGCGCATCAGCGACTAACCAACCAGAATAGAGACACGTGCGATCCTCGGCGCGATCACGTGAAAAATCATAGTACAGCCCGTAAAGGGGTTGCGTGCGCACGCGTCTCTGCAGTGCCGTAAATGTGGCTCGTTCGGATGCGGAGGGGAGAGGCTGCACGTATATACCGGTGAATATCGAGGTCCAGCGATGCGTCAAATTGGCTTAGACCTCGTGTACTTATGGCGTGCGGCGGTCGTGGCCTAGGACCATGAGCTCTAAATGCACGCATGGAAACGCGTGTACGATGTGGGTCCATGGCAAAATGTGAACGTTTGGATGGTGCGGCTGCTTTACACCGGTACAGTTCTCTTTTGCAGTGTCTGGCTCGACGCAAAGTATCGATGTTCGCCCATCGGGTATTATATAGGAATAATCCTCTCGTGTGTTTTGTTTGCGGAGCGGGCGAGAGATTCGTTTTATATGGAAGAGTCGTGTTTGCGGTTCGGATCGACAAGTTAAATACATTATGAACATGCGAAGACCTCGGTGGTAGATCGATGCTCAGTTGTACAGAATTGTCGATTGAAACCAAATAACGAATATTTAAACCTTACCAGAATATATTCATTGAAATGGACTTTGTTTAATTTTCACTGATACTTTTGGAAAAGAGATGTTGACGTCAACAAACTATTGTAACAAGGGGTCAAGGTAAACCGACGATTCGGCGCAGACAGTGGTGATGTAATCAGGGCCACGCGCTGCACCAATTGCTGAAATAGCCAGTGGCGAGTAAGACGAGTTACGGGTAATAGTGGCGCGACTGTCTTCCCTTGAGCTCTCGTACCTAATTAGCCGTTAGGATTTGACGCGACGTTCAACTTTAACTGCCTTACTTTCACTGCTGCAATAATCTAGAAAAGCACCAACGACGACTGAGCTTTTCATATCTCAATCTTTATTTCTTTGGATTTACGAAATTCACAAGTTGTCCGTTCGCATGTAATACTGACTTTGCAAATGTAGGGTTCGAGCCATCGAAACTTAGAATTTTATAAAGTGTCAGCAGCATAATACTTTTGTTTATGGCAAGAGAAGCATCGAATCAAAGTGTCACCTCTGTATTTTGCATATTCTGGAGGAAAACAATCAGTCAAGATTTTTACATTTATTCAGCTTATAATCGAATACATCACCGACGGTGCAAAATTATCATCGTCACCGTGATCGTCTTCATCCTAGCTAATTATTTTCCAGATCAACTGCGTTCAATAAATCGATCACCCCAGCAGAGCCGCGCGTCACGTGCACTCTCAGCTGCCTCATCCGCAGCCTCTCTCGCTCTCATTTGAGTTTAGCGAGACGGCGGCAGCGTCGGCGTCGTTTGTCCGTGTGGCAGGCAGCGGCAGCGCCGGCATGACAAATCTCTCGGCTCCTCGTATTTATAAACACTCCAACGCTACATGAATCTAAATCCACCAAAGATTCCGCCCCGACGATCTGTTTTCACGCGCCGTCTCGTTTCTCATGTCGCGCTGCACTCGCGCACTATACTCCTTTTCGCTCTCTTTCTCTCTCTCTCTCCTCTGTTTCTCTCTTCTTTCTCTTTTTTCTCTCTACTTTTTGCTGGCTCGCATTTCTTTCTTGCGCGCTCTGTATATCAGAAGCTGAGGGAGCTCAATTTTGAGGGCTGCACCCAATCATTAGTTGTGGATTTTCTTTGCAGTTTCAGTATTCGCTTGATAATTTTTTTTTTAATTTTCTAATAGTTTGGAACGAAAGTGTTTAATTGGTAAAATTGTATCATAAATGTTTTCTTTATATGAAAATTATTAAATTATGGATGGGTGATTAGACTGATTGTGTATAGGTTTTATTCTTTGCTATTCTATGAACATATATTCGTTAAAAATAGTTTTATGGTGTATTGAAACTCCTGATTTTTATATACATTACATTCGAATTGAGTCAGACCATATATTCGACAAGTTATTCAATTTTTTAAAGATTTCATTTGAATTTCGGAGCCTATTTAGTCACTCTAGCTAATAATACTATGACCCTAAACTGGGATATTTTTTTATTGTTATTTCAACAAGTTGTACTGCAACTTGTGGCGGTTCATGTATAAGGTATGCAATAAAACGATAACGACGTATAGGTGCTTAAAATTTTGTTGCACGTAGGCCTTGAGCACTCGTAGCTATAAAAATGCTTTATCCCGTGAAAGAAAAAGGATTTATTTTTGGACGACTATCTGGCATGAGAGTCGTAAGAAACATCCCGTAAAACGACATTTCTCATTGTCTGCATACCGAGTTAATGGCGGCTACAATAGTGGTACTTTGGCCACTGCACTTGTGGTACTTTACAGAAAGATGTGGATTGGTGTTGGAGGTTTATATTTTTGGTTTACTGTTGATCGTACAACATTGATGTGTTCAAATTAATATTGAATTTCGACCATATTTTAATTCTGTAGATGCACAACACAAACTATGGTTTTTTAATGAAAAATGGTATAGAGTAGTATGAAAATAAAATAGAAGAAAACATTAGACAGAAATAGTAGAGAAATAAGAGACGCAGGAATAAATAGTTTGAGATAAAATGGATGGCAAAAGATCCAAGAAAAAAACAGATGAGAGAATGAACGTGAAGGAAAGCCGTATACAAGCGCGCGCGTTCATTCAGCTTCTTTCGGGAATGCGTATCGTCGAAATCAGGAGAAAAAATCTCTCTCTACTCTTTCTTTATCGTCCTCTCGATCTCAGTATGCCATTAAATGTCAACGAAAAATATAGATGAGAGGAAAGAAGAAAAAGGATTATGGGCTGGAAAATTTTTACACGCAACCGTTTATATACACGTTTACAATCTTTTATCCAAGATCTCTCCGAAAGAATTGAGATTATTTCGTAGAAGAGCCGATTAATTCTTCTATTTCTGCCCGTTTTGAATCGTTATCATCTTATAAACATGGCGGCACTTCTGCCTTTCATCGGATAGTTGAAAAATAAGTTCCTTGTAAAACTGATCAATAATTACGTACTTATTTTTATTCAATCAAAATTTTTAATTCAAATTTATAATAGATAGCTCGATAATAGATTCTTATTTTACGGTATCGAATTTCCATCACTTATTAATAAAATAATCTTATTAAGAGTATAGAGAATGGAAGCTTTAGATAATTCGATTAATGTAAGGTAAAGGAAAATTCAATTACATTATGTAGTTTTACACTTAACATATTTTTCTATTTTCATTTTAAATTAATCCTTTCGATAAGGTTTTCAAAAATTGCTTAAAAATAATATATTTTAATACTAATACCAGATAATTTTCTTATATTTTTTAAACGATATTCACTTATTTTTAATAACAATAGCGAAAACTGCTCAAAAAAGGAAGCCAGACTAACACATCTTAAGAAATTGTCCTAATCTTCCTGTAACTCGAAAAAGTAAAAGTTAAAATAAAATAGTGCTTTACAAATCTATCGTATTATTTATTAATAGTTTATTTTTGTAGTATAGTGGAAGTTTTCTGAACTATATATCCTCTAAAAAGATGGGCGTGAAAATCTCCAAAAATATTTCCATCCTCAAACTTTCTTATTCATCCGCTCCACTCCTCTCCTCTCTCTCTCTCTCTCTCTCTCTCTCTCTCTCTCTGTCTCTCTCTCTCTGTCTCTTCACCCTTCATCCTCCCTTGACTGAAAAGTTTTCTTTTTTCCTCGCGCACTGCAGCAGCAACAGCAGTGGAGCAGCTCACGCCGACTTGTCTCTGTATACGCGGGGCGAGAGTCGCAGTGAGTGCGTGTGCGCGCCTTCCCGATTCAGAGTATTATAGCGCCGAGACGCCCGCCGTATACTCTCTCGCCGGTAGCAGCAGCAGGAGCACGTCTCAGCTGTTTTTACGACGAGCGACGCTTTGAGTCGCGGGCGTCGCACCGGAATGCGCTAATGAGGACTTGGCTACGCTCGCGTACACTTTGCTCTTCTCTCTCTCTCTCTCTCTCTCTCTCTCTGTTTCTCTCCCTTATGTCGCTCACCCTCTCTTCCGCTATACCCAGTAGTAGTAGTACTTCGTAATGTAGTATCGCAACGACGCGTATTACCTTCTCTCTCTCTCGCTCTCTCTCTCTCTCTCTCTCTCTCGCTCTCTTTCTCTCTGTCTTTCATCCCGTTGCCTCGCTGCGCCGCGTCGCTCTTACACTATTTGCGAGGAAATAAGTAAAATAAAAGGAAACGTCAGTGCAGACTTACAGCATATATGTATACTAGCAGGAGCTATAGAGCAGAGGGAAAAAGTGACCAGCAGAGTTTTGCTGGATTAAGTATGACGTGAAAAGTTTGTCAGATAAATTTTTTTTTTCTTAATTAAGGTTTATTTCAGCAAAGAGTAATATTATAAAATTTTCAATTGAATACAAGAATGAAGATTAGTTATTTGATTGAGATTCAGAAAGATACAGGAATATAAGTAGAAAATATTTATAGTTAATAGGGAATTCATGAAATTAGGGATTTTGCTGAAATTATCGTTACAGGTGATCGCAATCATGAAATGATACGATCAGCTTTATAGGCACTCGAAAAACAAGGTGCTTAAAAACACTGAGTGTCCGAAGATAGTGTATTCTTACGGATTTCGCGAGGAGAAATTGGAGGAGAAATCATGAGGAGAATAATTATACAAGATAGAGTATACAAGACATGGTTATCTATCCTATTTTATAATAAATAATATATGTTTATAAAGATATATTTATTTAGTTGATTTTAGTAAAGACTTCTTTTTATTCGTATTAAAGCTAAAATAGTAGCAAAAGAACATCGATTATTCGATACAAGCAAATTATGTTTGTCTACATAAAATTAATGTTTATATTCATCCAACTTAAACTGCGTTTAGTATTAGAATTTTTTTCTATTTGAACTGCTCAAATTATTCAAATTAATTTTGTTTGTGATCACTAAATTGTATTTGCTATTGCAATCAATATGAGTTACTATACTGTCCTGTATTCTTTTCTGCTATTATATATAATTCTTATTCTTATAATAGCATTCGTTTAATCAATCGTTTACATAGATAATTTTCACGAAGGATATTTTGAAAGCTTTTCTTTATTCATAATTAAAAGAACGTTATATCTTTTATATTGTTTTCTTGTATTCTATGTTATTATTGATTAAAACGGTTCTATCAGTTTCAGAATTAACAGACAGTTTATAATTAACCTTTACACATGGGTAGAATAATGTGCCAAAAATGCGCAGTTAAATTTAAAGTCTATTTATGGGCTAGTTTAAAAAATTACAACAAACACGTATTTGTAACTTTTAACATAGGTAAAATAATTCTCACACTGGACATAGTCTGGCTTTAACTTCATTGGCAAAATAAGTAGAAAAAAAGATAGTTTTATACAGCTTGGATAGTTGTGTGGCACAATTAATAAGAGATGTTGTCAATCTGAAAAAATAATGCTTTTAGGCTTTGAGGAGGGACGTAGTTTTCAATAAATGTCCGAAACGTCGACCATCTAATTTAAAAGTGTATTTTATTCGTTCAAATGGATAGTATAGCCATCTACTAACGTTACCGTCATTATTAATAATAATCTATTATTTCCTTTAAATAAATCTATAAATAAACAGGAATGGGACAGTGATCAGGAACTAGTAGAGTGGTGGCATCTATTTCTTATTAAAAAAAAAACAATCAAAACAATGTATATATTTATTATCAAATTAACAATTCTTAGGAATAATCGATCAGATAGTCTTTTTTAAATCATTAATTATATATATATATATATATTCTAGATCAAAATATATCATTTACTTCCAGTTACAGCCCGTAATGTCATCAAATATGATAATGTTGAGTATATTATCTGCAAAATAATAAGTGTAACAGGTTGATTTTAAAGAGTTATTAAAATTCGAACGCACCATTCCCAAATATCTTCGATCCAAAGTTGACATCAATCCACTAACGGATATAACAGGCAGTTTTTGACATCTATGAATCATTATAGTTTTAGTTCTCATGGTATTTGATCTTTCGTTATACCAACTCGTGAAGTAGACAGCTGATTCGATATCTTTTCCCTTAAATATACGATTTATATTTTTTCTGATGCATCAAATCGCTTTACTACAATAATGTATACTTACAGCTGACGTCATATTCTGTGCTGCTTCGGCACATAAGAAAATTCTTACATAAACTAAGGTAAGTATAGCAATCTGGTGAGTCCATTGCGATGAGTTCGAACTCTGGTTAAAAATATGATTAAAATAAAATTAGATCAGAATTTCAATGAATATTTAATAATAAATGATACAGCTAGTATTTAGTCTAAGTCCCCCAATTATTTGAGCAGATATGTTTTATACTTACATTCAAAACTTGTAAACCACAACCAAAAGTGTACAACATATAAGAAATGACAGTTTTTAGCACAATGATACGTACGAGGGTATTCGTTTCTTGTACCAAACTACCAAGAAACAAATAATGAAATAAGAAACTTGAAGTATTTATACATTCAATAATATAATAATACATTAATTAAAATTTGATAATAAGCAATAACTAATAATTTAAGGAAAGAATTTATCGAGCATCCTTTAATAAAACTTGACAGAATTTTAAACTTATATTTTTCTTTCTGTAAGGTGGACTGTTTAAGATATAAATACAGTCAATAAACCCTACGAAATGAGTATAAGCGGGTAAAATCTACGATATATAAGAAAGTTATAATACAATAAAATTTTGGAATAATACCAAAAATTAAAAGGAACATGAAAGTTGCGTTTCGCCCCCGACTAATTGCTGGACTTATCAGTAAGATGACAGGCAGGCGTACTTAAAACGCAAAATTGTAAGCCGATTTAAGGTTCCTATATAGAGAGAATTGAGAAAGGATAAAATTGTGTGCAAAAGATGAAGAAAAGTAATCAAGAGAGTACTAAAATTCTATCAAGTTTTGCTGGATAATGATCGATAAATTCTTTCCTTATTTTGATCAACTATGCCCAGCAATAGCCAATCTATATGTAACTTTTGATTCTATCAAAAGATTCGCATTATATTTATTAACTAATAATAATATATTCTAAGAACCCTTTCACATTGTTAGAAATATCTGTTTACTGTTTTAATAGTGTACAAAGTTATGCTTTTCAAACACGAGTCAAATCAAGGAAATTGTCTATTAATTTATATTCTACATATAAATATCTATGCAATTAAACTTTATATAAACTCACCTTAATGCTTTTTCGTGTTCAAAAATACAAATTCTTAGTTGTTCGAATTCTATGGCTCCTTCAAAATTAAGTTCCAATGATTTTAGACGATGAGTACAAGATAACATCAAAAGTATAGCAATGGCGTCAAGGTTCGCTAAAATAGCTGTATGAGTTAATACAAAGATCTGATTGCAGAGCAGTAGAAATTTTAATATTTGCGATTCGACTTCGAACGGATAAGAAGCTGTCATTATGAATTCTTGATCTGACGTTGCTGGTTTTCTCGTGAATAACAAACTTACTACTAGCGACAAAGAAACCATTAATACGTAAAGAATTGTATAAAAGTTAACATACCTTTTCACACTTTTCGGTGTCTCTAAAGACAGTTGGTATTCTGTTATGCTCAGCAAAATCTATATAAAAATAAACAATGAAAACAGTATATTTTTGGCAAGTATTAAAGCGCGTTTGAGTTTTCT
Source organism: Megastigmus stigmatizans (assembly GCA_900490015.1). Lineage (NCBI taxonomy): Eukaryota > Metazoa > Arthropoda > Insecta > Hymenoptera > Megastigmidae > Megastigmus > Megastigmus stigmatizans. Next base: position 72,608 of record UELV01094429.1, on the reverse strand, counting down.
ATACCTTCATAGTGGATTCGAAGTATTTGCTAATAATCAAAACCAAGGCAGCTTCTGTAATGGCCGTAAATTCTATCAAGGCGTAAGAGGCAACAGCAAGATTTTTCCGATGCTTTATAAACCCGCGTAGGGATGGTAGAAACATAAATATGTAATTGGATAAGTAAAACGCCCACATGTAATCCATATTTAGAATGAAATATTTATGGCTTTTCTTCACCGGCCAAGATCCTAAAATTTGTCCAATGAAACGTATGATACGAAAGCACGTTGTCGGTTGTATGTACCATTGCATTTCTTTTTTGTAATAATTACTTTATATTTATACTCTATTGTTTATTAAAAACTCTACGATAACTTTAATGTGAAGTGCAATACAAAGCCTTACTACAGATAATGTTGGATGATACACTTGGTGTATCATCCAACATTATCCAATAGTACACTTGGTTTCTATTTACTTCAAGAAAGCATGTTGGCAATGAACTATTGTAGAGCACTCATAAGAATTATACCGCAGTATGTATGTCGTCCAGGGTCAGTTATTTAGTTATTTGCGTTTGAATTCGCATAATGAGCTTGTAATAGTGGACGTAGTAATGTACTTCATTCAAGATGCTTTTACAACTCATTGTTTGCATTAATATATCTATCATATAAGTAATCTTTATGGCTTATACTATCAACATTATAATTTATAATATGCAATCTAATGTCAACGCATTAACAGCACAAATTCCTCCGAGAAATGGATTAAATTGTGAATATACTATAACCTATTTATATACTGCTATAACGTATCACCCTACGCGGTTTCCAAAACGGTAAGAAAAAAAGCTCACGTCTCTCATTAAGAAAATAACGCCCCCCCTTCCCTTTGGTGCGGTTTACTCATCCAACAGCATAATAAAAAGCGCGCGGCCCATCTGCTTATTAACGCTTTTAACGAGGAGGCGCGAAGGGTGTGCGCGAGGGCGTCGTACGTAATAATCCGTCAATCATCCGAGAAAGTATAAGAAAGAGAAAAAAAAAGTAATAATAATCGTCTGCCCACGAGAGCAGCTCGCAGAGAGTATACGTCTCAATGAGGCCACTGTATACACACGTAGGACGTATAAATTCTACAGCCGCACGAGAAAGAGAGGAAAACTGCTATATAACATGTACAAGAGAGTGCATAATACCATATATCGGTGTAAAGCGCGCGAGCCGCACTCGCGGGGCATCAGCACTCGTTTTTTACCTTCGGTCCCGCGCCCATCCTTTGTGCGACTGAATACATAAGCGCTGCTAAGCGAGGAAAAGGTGTCTCTGTATGAGAGAGCGAAAGAAGAAAAAAAACCCCGTAGAAGAGATGGATAGGATCTCTCTGCACTGCACCCACACCATATATAAACTGATTCCCGGATGGTAATGCTGCACTGGTTTAAAGCCCTTACATGGGCGCCAGATAATTCATACGGTGTATATTTAATTGTTTAATTGCGCGATTACAACTCCATTCCGCTGGGCCTCTGACGCGGTGTGTGATTTACATCTTTGGATGCGAGTCTGCTGCACTTGTTTAGAGCAAACATTTTCTTCGTGGGTATAACGTGACTGTGTGGTGGACGCGGGAAGCGAGATCGTCGTCGATCTTCTTGTGTCGATGTGTGAAATGAGACTCTTATGCCGATATGCACCGCTGATAGCTCGGTAATTGCAGACAAAGCAATTAAACTGTGCACAGTTGTTCGAGATTACAGCTCTTGTCAAGTGTTTTTTTTTTTTTTTTTTGGTTTGATGCACGACAGAATTAACAGTTAGGTATTCAATTGTATTTATTTTGACATTAATTAAGTCAGATTTTAAAATACTGTTAATAAGTTTTAGTTAATAAGCTCTGCTCATTCCGTTTCGAAATTCGAATATCGTGGAGTCCATTTTTAATTTCTACTTGGGTAGAAACTGAAATGCTCCAATTTGAAAGTTAATTATTAATTGACACCTGCATACCTTTATAATAACAACTAATTTAAAAAGACAAAAAAAAAAAATAATAGGTTTTATCTATAAATAAGATTGCATAAATCACTTGTCACAGTAAAAATAATATTACCATCAAAATAATATTCAAGATAAAAGAACCGCTACCAATTCATTGGTACTTGCTTCCTCTAACTTAATGTTTAGTTCTAATATACGTCAATTATATAATTTATAAATAAAGTAAGTAATATTGATTATAACATAACCTAAGATTAAATAAAATTTCATTCACCAAATATTTAAAAATTATAATTCAATAAATTATATTTCAAAAGTATTTGAAACTACAAATAAAATGAGATATTAAACATCAATTCCCATCAAACCATTATTAAAATTTAAATATTTTTAAAAAATCTTAAAAATCAGAAAAATTGAAATGTCTTTAAAACTTATTAATATATAATGTATATAACATTTATATACAAAATATACAGGTCTCAAGGAACAAAAATTCTATTTATATAAAAAATTTTGAAAAGATTTGAGCAGTTTTACATCCGTTATCGAATCTGGTAGAAAACCGATTTCTTTTTCATCATATTGTTAATTTCTCAAAAAATATAAAATATTAACTCTTGAAAATTTAACAGATTCATACTAAAATTTTATAATGATTAATAAAGAAATTCTAAAGTTATAACATTTTTTCAAAAAATGACATTTTTCGAAATAATAAAAGAACGACGCAAACAATTTCAAAAAATAATACTTCAAATTGTAGGTAATTTAATGTTTTTTTTAACGCGTAAGTATTAAGTATAAGTTTATTAAACAATAAACTTCCGTTAACAAAAAAGTTACAAAACTAAAAATCAAAAAGTGATTATCTGATATAAAACAAAGGAGACTCAATAAATCTTAAGATTTATTTTTCCAACTTCATGTGACAAAAAATTGCGGTAACATGCGGTAAAACATATATTTATACTTTGAAATCTGTACATGCGTTCTCAAGATACACAGGTATACATACATACATACACACACGAACACACAGTCATGACAAAAAATTTTCTCCAAACTAAAATTTTTTGTTCCAAAAGTCTTAAAAAGATTGTTTGGAAAAAAAATTTTTCTCACCAATACAATACTTTCGTTCTGAGGAAGCAAAAGATTTAAAACAAATACAGCGTATCATTTTGTTTGTATAACAAATAGAACACAAGTTTGTATTTATATTCTATAATAATTCACCGTATTTTAGATGAGATACCTCTTCAAATGTATTGGATAAATAATATTATGTTACGAACTTACTATGTGAATAATTCTTTACAAAAATATTTTTTTGTTTTATTGTAATTATTATTACTAAGATAACTTTTAATCCATTCCAGACTCGAACGGTAAAAAACGCCACACACTACTGTCCATGAGAAAAAGCAGTTTATCTAATTTTTAAAAATATTTAACCTTGAGCTTTATTAATAGTCATTGCAAAAGACAATTTTGCAGCTAACTGTCAACGTTTAGAAGTAAGACGATACTCAATTTAGAATATAAAGTTTAACAATGTTAATATTTTACACTTTAAAAGATTATGGGATGGATCTTATATTCTCGTACTTGTTCTATTACATAAAGCTTCATTAATACTTGTACTTTTTATGAACATTATTATACAATTTATCCGAAAATATAACTGATATTTGGATTTAACAAACTAAGATATTCGGATAACAAAGATTCACTCATTGATCCATTCGCCGCTACAATTATCAGCTGAATCAATACTTCTGTATAGTCGCTCATTATTTCTATTTAATAGCAACACCACCTCCTTATTTATTTCATCCACATCTATGTTACATGCAGCTAATATAGGTGAACAATTCATTTGAGTTATTCATATTGAGATCTACTCATGCAAACCTACCAAAAATTCCAAATCGGATCAATAGTAAAAAGTGGAATTGGTGAAGCTATAGATCTTCAAGGCTACGATCGAAATTCCCAATCTGTCTTTATCTTATTAAAATCTTGTTAGCTTTCAGGTAAGATCGTAAGTAATTTAACCTAAATCTTCAAATTCTGAAAACTGTGATGTATTGGTGTGATTCTAATCCCGAATTCGGTTTGAGCAATCCCAAAAATATAAAGTATACATGATCTGGTCCCATTTTCCACCGGTAAATATGTTGTATTTCTGTCTTATCTTTAAGCAAAAAATGTACAACAAGTAACACAATAGTTTAGAGCAAATTATGAGACTAAACTCTGATGAGTTTTAATTAAAAACATTTAATTAAAAAACTTTAAATGAATTAACTTAATAAATGAAAATAGCACATCAGTCGCCTGAACTTTTTCAACTCACATACGCATAATGTTATATATGCTTGACACGCATTTATTCTCAAGTTCTAAACTTTTCCATTGCAACATTTTGAATAGCAAAAGAGAACTAAAAACCAAATAATTATTCTCACTATACGTTTCACCAACCACAATCTGCAAACTATCCATAGTAGTTTTAAAATCGCATTTTTCATTTTTTTTTGCGCACCCCAGACTGCTATAATCATCGAAAAAAAGAAACTCCTAGCTTCCTTAACGACGACACAGCTCTGCAAAAGTCATCCATACATATCATCTTTCTTTCGCAAGCGTCGTCGCCGAGACCTAAAAAGCAAAAAAAAAAAAAAAAAAAATAAGAACGCGAAGGAGCCGCGGTGCGCGTCGACGTGGGACGACAGGCAACAGCGTCGACGCTTTCGTGTCACCAAAAACGCGATCTTATATAGCGACGAGAGAGAGAGAGAGAGTTGCAGCGTAACAACGCTAACGAGCGCGCACGCCAAAGTCTCGTGCGCGCCTGCTTTCCGTGAATATCCCCCCGCGCGCGCACTCCGCACCGCACCGCAAATGGTTCGTGCGGTTCGAGGCGCGCACGCGACGGCTATTGCGGTGCACTCGCACGGTTACTGATTCGTCGGCGCGGTCGCAGCTCTCTTTCCTCTCTGCTCCCTCCCACCTTTTTTACGCCCCGACTTTGTCTTTCCTAACTTTTGTTTATCTAATATATCTTTCGCGATGCACTGCTTTTCAGCTTCGTCCTGCCTGCCATGATTTCATTGCCATTTCTATTTTGTATTTATTATTTCTAGTATTGCCTTTCATAATATCTAAAATTTACCTTCATTACAATCATTAGCTAAAGGTATTATTGATAATTGGTTGTGTATAAAAATATACTTGCCACCGGGGGTGCTACCGCACACGCGTTAACTCTCTATCTTAAGAGTCTATTATGTCAAGATTTGTACAATAACGAAATGATAAAAGTTAAAGTGGCAGAACGTTTTTTCATCAATAATTTTACACATAATTTTCGGAAATAAATCCAGACGGAAACAGTATAAATTCAATCGCTACTGAAATGCTTGACCTGTATTCTCTTTTATCCACGCAAAAAATCAAACACAGCACATAACTTAAAGTACGGGTATTACAAGCCGTAGACGCATGGAAGAAGCGCTTATATATAGGGAAATGAGATCGGTTGAAACGCCTCTCTCTTGTGTGTGCGAGAGAGCTTATTAAACCCGCAGGACGAGACGACCGAACTCTCGAGCGCATGGTAATTTCCGAGTCCTTTTCGCGTGTATATGATGCGCGCGCGCTCGTACGTAAGATCGCAATCGGGACTATATTGCGCGAATCCCCAATGAACTCGCGTATATGACGCGGGCATCCGGCGCCACGCCTCCTCTCTCTCGCATATTCGCCGTCCTCGTATAGTCCTCTCACCTGCTATACGCACCGAGGATTTTATGCGGTTTTTTTTACATACAGCGAATTTCATAACAGGCCGATGTGCTCTTGTGGGCTTTGGATAATACTGTTATATTTTGTGCGCGCAGTGAGCGAGCTTTGGTCTTGATAGGCAAAATAATACAATTTTGAAAATCTTTCGTTTTTTTTTTGTTTCAACTTTACCAAGCTATTTTAAGGCTTATACAGCTACTGCGTGATTTAGGAATGTAAATCATTGCACTTAAGTCTGTTACATTTTTTCTTAAGGCCCTTCATCTTCTATCGGCAAAGAATTGAAAACACGGCGACTTACCACACACTGTCTAACACTTTTTTCGGTTCAAAGAAAGCAAGTACAGGGAGAACTCTTTTTATCGAGCAAAAAGAATCTCATCACACGGTGGAGATTTCACGAGAGAGCGTATATATATATACGTGGGGGATAATCGCGTTCGCAATCGTGCGACAGTCTCCCAATGAAGTCGAGCGCGCGGCCTGAGAATACGAAAGGAAACAGCGACTGGTTCACACAGACGAGGGCCGCACGCGAGCGGCGCATCATCTTTGCTCGAAGCCAAAGCGGAACGTCGAATATGTGTGTTCCTCGCGCGGAAGCTATATCGCGCGTATACCAGCAATTTCCCGCCGCCGCTACGACATCAGCGCAGCGATGAGCAATATGCATCTCTCTCTCGAGCTCACGTGCTTCTTCCCAGCATGAATTATAAACGTATTTCCGGATGGTTCGGCGCCGCCCAACTGTGTTGTTGTTTATTAATATATTGCGAGAGATTGGGAGATTGGAAGACTATGCGGTTTGGTATAAAGTGCAGTTTGGTGGAATCATGATTATTAGGTGTACTTTGTTGTACGTTGTACAGCATAATGGACATGAATCTTTGCCATCGCGTATATATCATTAAAGCACTCTTAATAAGTTAGAGGCTGTAATAAAAGCTTTAAGCAATTTTAGTTTGTTTAGTATTTAACTATAACATTTTCATTCAACATTTATAGAAAGAATTGGCTTGAAAATTCTATCAAGTAAGTTTTTTTTACAATTTTTATATTGTTTTAAATATATATATGTTTACAAATTTAGTTTAAAATTTGTGAAAATTAACTCCTCTAACTCTGAAATTGTCTTTTTTTCTAAATTACAACATGTTTTTGCTGCATTCGTTCCAAAAATATTATAACCGTTTCTAAAAGAACATATATTAAAATATTTTTAAAATAATTTAAGCAAATCTATTGAAAAGACGACCTCAAAATTTCACGATGAATCGAGTATTCAATTTTAAAATAAATCATCATTTTTTCTAACTTATAGATAATAAAATGTATGCTTAAATTATTATACATGAAAAAATGCATTAACATCGCGTAGCAAAACGAATCGCCTAATCACGCATTTCGTGACAAGATGATCCCCGAGCAGTTAGCACAACTTTTTATTCCCCCCTTCGAGCGTTTATGCAAAAATAAAGCGATTCCAAGCTCTATATATGCACTGCAATAGGCGTAGAGAAAGAGATAAAGGCACACACTATTCTGCCTTTTACTAGGCTGTACGCGTAAAAAGCCCACCGCGCGAGCGTTTTATATTACAATTACATTCTCACATTAAGCGCTTGGCGCGGCTTCTTGGTGTCTCTCTCAAGTCCTTAAAAGTAAGAGGTAGACGATACAGCAGGCCCTGAGCCTTATATACTTGAAAAGCGTATTTTACCGTACGCCGTCGCGGCTTCCAGCAGCTCGAAAAGATTCATGAATTATTACAAGCTTCTCGGGCGCGATAATTCATCAAAGTCCAAGTTGGGCGCTCGCTTACACACGACGCTTCCGCGGCTTGTCCCGTCTCTCTCTCTCTCTCTCTCTCTCTCTCTCTCTCTCTCTCTCTGCCGCAATAATTCTCCGGTTACGTTTTTATTTGTACAGCAGTAGAATGCGGAGTTTATATATGCAGGGAGGGGCTCCTGCGCGAGTCGTGGTATTGAAAAAAAAGCGGGAGAAATAACTGAAATGGCATAATCCGCGCACACTCGCTGCTGCTGCTGCTGTTTTGCTTTTTTTGTTGTTCTGCTTCGGGAAAGAGAGTATAATTGCTCGCGCGCGCGTTTCGCGATTCGCGTTGATACCGAATGCGTTGCATATATCCCTCTCTACTCTCTTTTAGGGCGCTTCGCACTGCGAGCTACGGAGCATTTGCATTTTTCGTTTTGATAAATTACGGAACGATATTGTGTACAGGTGCACGGGCCGGTGACATCAGCGAGCTATATGGTGATGATTGTATCGGTCGCTTTGCAAGTTTGTCAACGGAATAGTGTGTGTGTGTGTGTGTGTGTTTAAAAGCCCTTTGATTGAAATGTGAGGATGCAGCTGGTTCACGTTGGCTTTTCGATCGCTCTCACGAATTCAAATTTATGTATATTATATAAATATGATTAATCGTTTGTTATCGCGCGTATACACTATAAGCATTTAATCTTCATGGAGCTTTAATAGTATAAAGAGGGTTTGGGTAGGCTTCATAGGCGGTTTAAACAAATTAGGGGAAAAAATGGAAGAAATACCGCGGACTAACTAATTCAAAGAATCGGTCATATATCTGTAGGCTAAATAGCTAAATATATTTTTCAAATACGAAAAGTCCCCTTCGTACCACACACAATACGAACGTCCTTCCCAGAGCTAGTTATATCAAAGCCATTTCTTCAAAAATAATTACTTTCCCATAAAACGGAATTCAAAAGTCCAGTAGCCCAATGGTATAATAACTCTCGAGATGCATCGCGAAATGTCTCGAGGGCGTTCTCGGCATTCCAAACATTGACATGCGTGCAGCGTGCCGGTCTATTTAAAGTCCCCGCCACCGCAACCCATTCCGAAATTGATCCAGAGAAATTTTTTTCCCGCAATGGTGCGGCAGAAAATACTCTCCTAAAATTGCCACCGTTCTGCCGATCGCTCAGCCCCAGAGGATACAAAACTTCCGAGAAAGGAGAAAAATGAAAGAGACGTAGGACAGAGAAAGGGGAGTATAGACGAAGCAGCAAAAGGACACGTACCATGAGCTCGACTCGCGTTGTGTTGTGTGCAGTGTAAGTATGAGGTTTGCATGGGTGGCGGCAGAAAAGGCAGTCGTGACGTTGGGCGGCGAGACTCGCGACTCGGAACGGTATATATATATATACCCGAGCGCAGATAGGCATCGTTTGCCTCGGAAATGCTAAGTACTTCCATTCTGTAATTACGAGCAAATAAAACGATAGGATAGTGAGAGAGAGAGAGAGAGAGAGAGGGGGGGTCCTATATAAGAGCGCCTCTATCCTGCCTCTATCTCCTTTAATTAATTTCGATATTAAAATTCAGCGAGAGAGCGTGCGCGCGCCTTCTCACGAAGAGAGCCGAAATGCTAGCATTGCCGTTGCTGCTGGTGAGTCGTCGCGGGGCTGCGAAAAACCGTACTACTTTCAACGGCGATTCTCGAGTTTGCTTACTTGTGGTGCGCCTAATACTGCGTCTATACTCACTGTGTGTGCTCTCTGTAAGGCGTAAAAAGTCGGTAAGACGTGCCAATTTGCCCGACCTTCGAAATTTCCATTTTTTTTACTCGGTTTCCTCTTCCTTCGATTTGGCTTTCTATTTTGACGGTGAAACTACGTGAGCTGGATTGAATAATTGCTCAAGGACGATAGTCTTTATACACTGCGTCTAATGGTGTTCGCGTGGGTAATGAGGGATTTGTTGTTGATGCCATGCAAACTATTCTTAGACGTTGAAGATGTTAGCTTACGCTTCGCACATTTAATAGACTTCATGAGTAATAAATTCCCGATATATTTGTAAACCTGATATTTTAAGGAAAACTTATATGATAATAAACAAGAAAATAAAAATTAAAACTGTATGAAAATATTAAAGTACATACTAATTATATTTTAGAAGGATGTACGAATATTCATTTGATTTGCCATTTTCATATCCCCCTTTTCGAGAGACCTAAATATAATTCAACCTTTACATTATATATATATATATATATAGGTCTTTCGGAGCCAAACGAGCCTATTTATCGCTCGCTCGTTCCGTAAGAGAAGTACACTTGCATACCACACAGACACTGTGACACACCGATATCATATACGTATATATATGTAGGCACAGAAAAGAGCATCGCGCGCGGCATCTTAACTTCGAAATCTAGAGAGGGAAAGAGGAGTAGGTGGGGATAGACAGGTCTTTTTCCTCCTTTAGACCTGCACTTAAACGTCTTTATGAGTTTTGGTTGTTAACGCGAGAACAGGTCCACACTTCAGGTGCGTATCTTCCGAGGATCTCTTTCCCCCCACCCTCTCTCTCTCTCTCTCTCTCCCATTCCCTTGCTATTCGCCTCTTCCTTATACTCGTGTGCGATGGTGATATCGAGGATCCGCGCGCGGTGTGTGTATACGGTTGCTTCACTCCGCGCGACTATTTGGCGACGAAAACGCCGGCGACCGGTAGAAAAACAAGCCTAAAACAGCGGAGCCAAGTGAGATGAGGCTTGCGCATGTCTGCTGTATATATGCTATAAAAGATCTGTGATTGGTTGTATAGTATATAGACGAGAGACTTTGCGAATAGTAGCTCGTTTGGTTTCTGACATGTATACAAATGGATTTACTATTTGTTATGTCATTCCACTTGATCAATAAGAAATAAAAGAACATAAATTAAGTGCAAATCAACGATTTAAAAATAATCATGTATTTTGTTTAATAAAAAAGTTTCCGATATAGAGAAAGGTTGTCGAGGACCATTTTTTGATAAAATTATCGGTAGTTCTTGACAGTTAATGCCTAAGACTGGAAGTTATATCAGTCTAACAGCATCATTTTGTAAACTGAAATGTAAAATAACTACCGGAAAATGATAACTGATATCATAATAATACATACAAATGAAGCATATATTTTCGAAGTGAGCTCCGTCGAAATAAAAAAAAAATAATTTGAAGTTCGTATGTAAGTGTTATCAAAGTGTATGGCACATGTAATTTGCACAAAATGTCTGAAATCCCTTCATATTACTGGTAATCAGAGCAATAAATTTTAAGCAATTAAAATTTAATGTAGTCAAAATTAAATGGAATGAAAAAAAAGAGTCAGAATATGAATATTTTTAATAAATTAATTCTTGCACTCCTAACTTACTTAGCGCAAACGAGAAAACATGGAAACAGCAATTCTACTTTAAGAATTCGACATTGAAAGTAGCGTCAAACATAAAATTGTCAGTCGTGTAAGCCGACCTTTTTATCTCGACTGTACACCCAAATCATCCTGCGGAGCAAGAGAGAGAGAGAGAGGGAGACAGATAAGAGCCACCATAGGGAGAATAGAGTGGACGTCACTACTGGACATGTATTGCCCTGGGATCCTACGAGTTACGAGATTTTGCGTGTAAAAGCGGAGCCGACAGTATATTTATTTCTCGGCTGCGGACGCTTTTATAACCGAGAGCCTGCGCGAGATGCTTATCTGTCGCCAGACGGAATTTCAAAATCTGGAAGCGAAATTTAGAAAATTTTTTTCTCTGTTAAACGCAATTAAGGATGTTCGCCTCTTACGGTCTTATGTGCGCGCATTTAAGACGATTTATCGCTCCCATTAAATGTTATTGCACTTTTTCGTGCTTCGGAATGCTATTCTCTGTCATGCTTAAGATGACGTTTTGTCTCCGCTGAATTTTTACTATGATTCTTCGAATTATTTTTGAGAGAAGTCCACTTTGTTATTTATTTATTTAGCTGCGCCTTAATTGTTATTATTTAACTTTGAATCATTCAAATTTATTTATCGCAATGCAAATATCACTACCGATTAAAGTATATCAACAATTTTAGTTGCAAAATCCTGTTGAAACCACTTGATAAATCCAAAGCTATACAGAAAGTGTAGTCTCAAACTACTTTTAAAATCTACATAATAATACCTTCGACTTTATTAAACGCTCCTGAATGTAGTTTTTAAGAAACTGTCACTTTCGCCGAATCATTTTATCAATAACCCTCGCTGCAGTGCGCGGCTCTTCGCGTTCTCGAAATCAAGTTTCTTGTCTCGTTCATTGATCGAGACGAAGAAAAAACGGAGGATGGAAAAGAGAAGAAAACGATTTCCATTCACTCCTTTATTTAAGATTGGAACGGCAGGTATATATGTACATGAATATATATACAGGCATCGTTTTGGGGAAGACAAAACTAATAAAAGAAAATAAAAGGAGGAGGAATCGAAAGAGATGGAGAGGGAGAGGAGCGCCACCATTCCCATTCAAGTTTGTACGATAGTTCCATAATCAGATTAAAGGCAAACATTTTCCACGTCCGGCACTCGCTCGAATGCACCGGCGACATCAAAGTGTCGTTATATACCCATACGGTGGCGTTCGCTCGGCATTGATACCGAAAAAGGTCGAAACTGCTCTCTGTCTCTCTCTCCCTCTCTTGCGTATACTTCTTCTTTCTTTTCTCTTTTTTGTTTTCTTCCTTGCCTTTTCCCTTCTTGACAACTTCACTATCTCTCTTACCCCTCGTGAAACTGACCTGTCGGTTGTCCAGTTGTCCCCTCGAAGCGTGAACGTGTGTAAGTCACCTTGCACCGTCCGGAAAGAGAAAGATAACGATTTTAGGTCAGTCATGGAGAAAAGTGGTTCAACGTACTCTCTGCCAATTCCCTGCGGAGTAGGAATTTCACTCGATGAGAACGAATGCGTAGACGGGATTTTCACTTTTCGCAAAGTATATCCGTGTTCATTTTCAAATGTCTTTTCTAAATCATTGAATAAAACAACATCTTTAAATTAGAAAATATTCACGCACTAGATTTAAAATTCATTTTCACTTAAAAATTTGAAAATAAAACTCGACATATTTACACTTGATGAATTGCAATAAGCAATTTATGATTAATAACAATGTTAATTTTAATAATAATTTAAATAGACTCCATATGGGAAACTAATTTTAACAAAATATGCTAACGTTAAGTTTTAAATTTTATTAAAATAAATAGTTAAGTGTTATGAATAGATTTTTATATTGAATGGAAAACAAGTTATTTTTTAACCAAATACACTCATATAGGAAAAACTAATTTTGAATTTCATTATATCGTTAAGCAATTTGTCATCTAGCGTCGGAATTACCAAACCGCCTAAGACTTGTCGATAAATTCATAAACTTATATATCAAAACTTCAATTACCGTAGATGGTAACAGGCACTAAAAATAGTTACCATCACTCGATAACTTCTATGGTAATATGTTCTATGGTAACATGAAACGGTAGGACTCTGTACTCTGAACTTTATTTCAGCTATACAGTGGCGCTTACCTACATCATTTACACTATGCATGCATAGAACGTCAACATATAATTGCGTCGATAAGGTAGAGAACGAACATCTTTATATTATAAATATTATAAATTACTTTCTTATCAATACAAGTAATTTGAAAAACGCAGATATTAACGTAAACAAATAATAAATAATCTTTTGATAAAAGTATTTACCTCATTAGTGTAAGTATGTAAATGATAATTAAGCGTTTTCTACTTGTGAAATTCAGATTAATTAAATTATATTTATTGGTCATCAAGATCAATTTAGATATTAAAATAGACATTATTTATATTTATATTTAACTCATTAAATAAATTTAATTTAATTAACTTATTAAAGTAAAATAAATTCAGACATCAATTATTATATTTATATTAGAAAAGTAATGTAAAAGATTTATTTTGCAGAACATAAGTATAAGAACCGTGATTTTTCATCAAAAATACAAGTTTTTGCCTAAACAACTCTATATAAAACTATGATTATAATAAAATTTTAAAATACCTAAGCTAAATTATCTCTAATTAAGTACATACAGAATGAACACATTTCAACCGCACGCCACACTCATAAAAGAACCAGCCAATTGTTTTTTACGCACATGTTTGTGCCTTTTGGTTATAAACGCAGAAAGACATGGTACGGAGTAAGCGGAGTAAACTCGACACTTATCAAATATGCGTGACGATTATCGAGGCCAAGTATCTCGAGCAAAATACAAATCCAATGGTCGTGGTGAGAGTCGGAAATCGCAAGAAGAAAACGGTCATTCGCAAAACCACCGATAACCCTTACTATAATGAGGTTCGTAAAAGTTTTTCAGGTTAAGGGCTTTCGCTTCTATCTTTTAGGAGTATAACAAACCTCGTTAGCTGTGATACGCACAGAAACCAATGCTAGAACATTTCTGTAGAGGCCTGTATCCTTTTTGCAGCTGTATTGTGATATTTAAGATAGTACTAATTATTGACTGTCTGAAACTTAAAACTTTTCACAGTTACAAATCCAGTGATTGGATTTTATTGAAGGAAATCGAAAATATCTTTTAACTAGCAATTTGTAGGTTTAATGTTTATTCATTTTTAATCGTTTACTTACCAGAAACTTCTCGATTTAATAAATATTTTTTGGAGAAAAAGAGATTTTAATTTCATGCGTGTACTTTGTATTATTGTATAAATACTTTTATTTTAAATTATTCATTGTAATTTAAAATTCTTCCAAGTTTACATACGAAGTTTATCAGATTTTTCGTGCATTACAAATGCGAACATCTGAAATTCTAACTACCTATGTACAGCAGTTTCTGTTTGATCTAACATTTTACTGTTATGAAAGTCAAATTGGTAAATTTTCCTATTCCGCTGTTGAAAAATAGTCAATATTAAACCGTATTTATACAGTAAAATACAGCATATAAAGCAAGTGAAAGAATTACTATAGTCTTTAGGCACGATCGCTGCGCGTCAGCGCTGGAATGTTATCGGGGTAAGCACTAAGATCGAGTGGCGCGCTAGTTTATAAAAGTTACATGAACACGGAATAAATTTTAATTTAATCTTGTTAATTTATGTCTCGTTAGAAAACTCTATTATATTTTGCGTTATTTTGAACGGAATTCCGTTGTAGTAAATTAAGTAGGTACTTTGTTACACTTATATGTAGTAAGGTGGGGACGATATAATAAGGTGAAACTCATTTCTCTTGCAAATAAATTGCTATAAAAGTGAAAAAATATTATGAAACTGCAGCGTATCGTTTTTTTCATATATATTTTACTGATTTTTTTTTCTTAATTTTTATTATAAAAAGTTCAGTGATAAAATCATAAATATATGGATACGCAGGTATGTTATTCTGTTGAAAATTAACAAAAGAGACTTTAATGGATACATTTTTTTTAATAAAACGCTACTATAGGTCTCATTTACGGTAAAACGATTACCCATTTGTGAAAAGTGAATATTATGCTTCAAAAGATGGGGAACAACTTTTATTATTTCAAATGCCTAATAAATCGAAATAATTTGCTTATCAAATTGACCTAAAAGCCGTCGAAAATGTACTACCTTCAATTCATTCGCTGCGCAAATATTTTGCTTTTAATTATATATACAGCCGTCCGTAAATGCATCGCGAACTCAATATTACCGGAGAAGTAAAATGGCAAAAAATGACATGTAGGCAGTATAATTTATAATCATCGGAATAAAACATTTTGAATCATGTAAATTACAGTTTAATCGAGTTTTAAAGTGCTTGAACGCAAT
Source organism: Megastigmus stigmatizans (assembly GCA_900490015.1). Taxonomy (NCBI): domain Eukaryota; kingdom Metazoa; phylum Arthropoda; class Insecta; order Hymenoptera; family Megastigmidae; genus Megastigmus; species Megastigmus stigmatizans. The sequence continues at coordinate 57,159 of UELV01094429.1, read as the reverse complement.
TTTTAATAAATATATCAGATTTGACACTTTAAATATGCCAAGTACATTTTGAGTCAATTATTATTTATTTAAATAACGTTATTCTTATTATTTTAGTACATCAATAACTCAGATTAAAAAAAAATAGCCCTAATCTCTATTCTGCATAAATGACATACAACACGGAATATAATCTCACGTTTGAAATCACGCCGATTTCCAAAGGCGCCCCTGCACACAAGTACAAAAGCAAAGAGTATCACGTAGAATCTCGCTTAGAGAGAGATAGAGAGAGAGAGAGAGAGAGAGAGAGAGAGAGAGAAGCCACAGCCAAGTGCGCATCCCACCTAATTGGGCTACACCGCATACACCAGCCTCATGCATATATATATATATATATATATATATATACTACACCATATAACTCTCTCGCTCCCTTCGCATAGTACTTCGTGTTTGACTTGACTTGCAATATGGAGGTACTGCTGAGCACGAGAATCGAGATGGCGGTGTATCTGTGCGGTCGCCTCAAGCGCAAGTTCCACGGCAGCATCGTCTTCGAAGTCGCGACCGTCTGGGATCAGCCTGGTAACCTTATATACTGCGCTCGTATACTATACCTGTATATATGCACACACACGCGCGAACGCGGGGCTAAGCGCGACATCGCGGCAGATGAGATTTAATGGCTGACGTAGCTCAATTCCGTGGGATAAAACTGGGATGGGCAATGTAACGAGGGAATGATGTGTATATATATATATACGTGCCAAGATCACCGGTACCACCACAAGTGGGCGATGCTGACGAACCCGAGGGATCTGACTGCCGGTCCCAGAGGCTTCGTCAAGTGCAACATAGTCGTGCACGCCAAGGGCGAAAAGTCTAAGGTGCCGCCCGAGACCGACGGGGACGAAGACATCGAGGGGTGAGTGTCTGAGAATTTTCCTGTATTATACCTATAGGATGCATTCCTTAATGCGAGTGCTTCGAGAGTGTCGCGGTAAGTCTAGAACCGCGGGTAAAACTATTTTTTTAATAATGATTCTGCGTGCGGTGTGATTTGTCGAATTCTAATGTTTATATTTTGAAAATTTAGTTTTCATTGATTGTTTAAGCAGACAACAACAAGGTATTCATTACATGAATCAATAACTTAAAAATGTAAATAATAATATGTTATGGTATATTTTTTATTAATTTTACATAGTTTAACTTTAAATCACTAAATAATTATCATTGTAATTTTAGATATCATTAAAATCATACATTTTGTATACAATTTTACAATTAATATGATTTACCAAAACAAAACAAATACATTTTTTTAACTCACTAGTATTTTTCGACATCGGTGGCTTTTTAGCTTATAAATTAGTTTACAAAACTAATATCCCATTTTAAAAATCTCTTTGTGAATAAATACATGTCACTATAGGAGCCTAACATTTTTTTTGCGATGCCATTGCAACCTCAGATTCGTATTTCATTATTTATACACAATTAGCTTCGCAAATTTTCATCATAAAGCTAATGGACTATAAAAAATGAGAATAATTACAAGCCATCGTTTACTATTATCTATATCCTATACGAAATGATATAATAAAACTAGGATGCGATAATTCCAAGCTGTAAATTTTCCATCACGAAGTAGAAAAGGATTATACTAACCGCAATTTCGCGTCAGTACCTTTTTTCCCAAAAATATGAGAAAAGTTTCATATACTTGCACAATGTTAAGTAAACCGAAATCTTGAAAATCTGAAAAGATAGCACAGCTTATAAAATGTGGGCCTGTTTAAAACGCTCCAATAAAACGCGAAACACTTCATATATACAATGTACGACAGCACTGCGACGGAGCCCTGGCTTTATTGTCTACGATGCAGTCCGTATTATGCTCTTGCGAATAAAGCTTCTCGTTACGGAAGTTTGGCCAAATTGAGCGACGTATATTTTGATCGGCGCGACGCGATGATGTGGCAGATGTTGCCTCCCTCTCCCCCGAATCCACCCATTTCATGGAGCGTCCAAATGGAACGTGATTTAAATGGACAGAAGCTTTTAAGCCCTTTTGTGTAGCGTGGAATATTTCTCTCGTGCCGGAAAGAAATGCGATTTTTGCATTAGAGTGCACCACGGTCTTGTGACGAAAATGCATATACGTATTATACGTTTTAATGGGAAAATAGATTCCGGAAAAATATAATTGTTGAGTGTAATATGACTGCAATGGAATTTGGTAAAAAGCTGGACGTGTTTCGTATGTCTTTATTTCTTTGTTTGCAAGTTGGAAATAAGGCTTGGAAGAAATTAAATAGCGGTTGTAAAGTATTTCAAAATATAATTGAAAATTCTTCTTATAAATCCAATGATGATCAATTTAACTACTTACACGCAGCTATTTTTCAAAATATTCAAACATTTTTGAGACTCCCTATTTTTCTATGTTCACAAAACTTCTTTCTGATTATAAGTATAATATCTACGTTTGCCTCATCACGCATTGTAAAAAGTTTGCACACACATAATTTGCACAACATCGAATTTCATATATTTAATCGCCGAATATTCGGTCATTACCATGCACACACAGACACACAAAATTACACGTATACGCATGCGCACCGACAGCTCGCAATTCACGCGAAATCCCAGTATATATAGGTAAACATCAGTCGTCGCATATTTTCTCGTTCTAACCAACCATGAAAACAAAGTTAATTATGAATCCTTCTTTTAAAACATCCGCTTCAATCTCTATACATACGCGGGGATTGCGGTAATCAATTAAAAAGTAAACATTCTAATTACGCGAAAAGCGCATCAAGCCGCGCCAATTCAATTGCGAGCGGGCGCAGCTCGTGCGTTTGACATCGTTCAAAGGTAAAATTAATCGAATATCGTACACCCACAGAGACAGACACACGCATACATGTAGAGAGGGTATGCTTTTACAGGAATCTGCTACTGCCGTTCGGCGACTCGAGGTACTTCGGGACGAGGCAGCGGGCGCGTTACGTATTCGTGATACATCGGGCTGAGGACCTAGCCCCGAGCTCCGGATACAACCAGAAATGCCATGTACGCGTCTCGTTCGCCGGTATGCAGGTGAACCCTTTTTCGATATTACCCGGATACCGACACTGTTCGTTCAACTTACTTTTTTTTTCAAGGGGGATTTTTTGCTCTGCGCTTTTTTGAAATTGAATGAACTTTTGGTATGGCTGTAAAAAAATCCTTTTTTTTCGTGTTAGTTGTGGAGTTTGAAGTAGGGATATGTCGATTGTGCGTTCAAGGCAATGACAGGTTTTGTGATTTTTTAAACTCGTTTTTTGTTCGTTTTACTTATGAATAGCGCACGAAGTTTTAAATCAAGTGTTGGGTTGAATTAAATTGTGTATTTTTTGTGTTCATATAGTTATCGGTCAGGTTTTCTTTTATGAGAAAAAAAGTGGCAACGCGTAATAAATAAATTATTGCACTGAAATAGAGTAGCTAGTGGTACTACAGAAAAACTATTAATTATATTGCAATAAAAGTACTATTCACTGTGAAAATGACTGTAGAAGACAAAGCGAGTAATTAGTAACCACATTCATGAAAATGTCATTTAAATTAATGTACTAATAACAGTATGATATATCTTTGATATGTAAAAGAGATTAAAAGAGCATGTTATGAAAAAGCTTCCTTGATCCTTATAATAAAAAATTATGATATACATATTTCTACTTAAAAACTATGAATAATCATATCTGTCGCTGTTTTGTAAATGCATCCGCCGCTGTAGCTTCAATATTACATACGCAAATAAACTAAATTAATAGAAGTCAATAAAATAGTAAGAAATAAAGATTATTGTAAGTAAAGCATATTTCTTAAAAGAAGAGAGAAGAAGTAAAACAAATTATTCGATTGAATTCACGTAATTCGTTTAAAATCATAAAATTCAATTTCTCCATATTGCACGACCTAAAAATATCAATTTTTTAAGTAACGCGTCGTATATCGCATTACCAGGGAATTCCATTAAAATACATTAATCGCAAAATTTTGGACATGCATAAAATATACTAGCGTAGAAGCAGTCCCGTACGCGTGTACGCGGTTAAATTGCAAAAGCCTAACGACGTTACCAGCATCTCCGCATTCGTCCGGATATTCAACGCCGACACACGAGGGGGCTAAATGTAACGCGCAGCACGATAAAAATTTGAATAACACGCGGAAGTTAACGTCTCATTCAATTTGTAATATTTGGATTTTTCATGTTCATGACTTTTTTCGAAATATCAAATTCAAGCTGCCACTCGATGGCTTATCTTTTTTTTTTGCTGTAATTGAATTGAAGCTTGCCACGCGATATTACGCTGCAAAGTTAAACAAGAATTCTGATTAAAGCTTTTCGAAACTTTTTTTTTAATGCGGGGAGATTCAATAGGAATTCATTAAGTGCTGATATTAAATAAGCATTTTAATTTATATAAATATATCAATGTGTGTGTGTGTACCTCAATATATATTGTATATTTTATTTTGTTAATAACATATTTATTTTAGAAAAAAAAATAGTACTAGCACTGCAATTATATTCATTTTTAATTATCTTTTCGTATGTTCTGTGAGATCGTTATAAAATGATAAATTATCATAACTTATCTTTCTGATTACATTTCACTTCTCTTTTCCTACATTTCCTACATGAATTTTTTACAGTATAATAAACTCTATTTTTTCTTATTATATCACCCATTGAAAGAATTTTTGAGGAAATTCATAATTTTTACCGTTTATATAAATGAAACGAAAAATTTCATCAACGAACAAAATTCAATATAGGCTCTCAAACTCGCGCTGCCTCTTACAACATGGTTTCGGTATAAATTAAAATTGATCCCAGGCATGAAGAGCATTAATATTCATTTATGTAAGACAATATTTATGCTAACCCACAAACCCAATTAAATCGCGTACACATTAGCTTAGAAGAAAAAAAAAATGATCGGAAAAAAATCTGTGCACCGCTCACTCGACCGCGCACTGGAAAAATTTTTAGTCCGTCATAATTGGGAAAGCAGAGAAGCATCGGTTCTGAAATTAATTGGACGAGCCACCTCTGCCTCTGGTATATAAAAAAATCCTGAAAATCCCCGACTAACGTAATCGCATTCCCTCAAGGTTATATAACTCCCCGACATCGTTATACATACCCTCGTACCGAAACTCTATATAACCGTCGAAAACAACACCAGCAGCCGGGGCGCTCGAAAATTTTCATCCACCTCTTATGCACACACTCTACCGCTAACACCGAAGCATATCTACATGTGTACGCAAACAGGCGTCGAGTACCGGCTGCAGTGGAGGCAGTCCAAGCTTCGACGAGCGGATCATATTCAAGGAGATGTTTCCGCCGCTTTGCCACCGGGCCAGGATCTCCCTCAAGTGGCGCAAGGTCGGCAGCGGCTGCTGCAAAGGCGACAAAATCGCCTCCTACCTGCTTAACCTCAAGACCATTTCGAATTCTGGGGAATACGGTGAGTTGGACGGATATTTTATTCTCGTGTGCTCCGGTTATTATTACATATACGCGGAGCGAGCGCTTAAATCCTTCTGGGTCAAATAGTTATTATTCCTGGTTTTAAGAGGACCATGCGCTGAAGGATCTATAGCAGCTATAGGGGTATATCGGTAAATGCGACAGGTGTTGAACTAATAAAATAATACTAACTGATTTTGTAAAATGAATTGAAGTATGCTTTGGCTTTCTTAATTAGAAGAAATGAAGTTTCACTCGTGAGAAGAATAATAAAATATAATTATTTATTTACCTGATTATTTACCGACAGTTGATTAATTGTTATTTTATTACTCTTACAATGCAATGCCAATGTTAGGACCAAAATATATCCTTACACGAGTATAATGAAGGTATTGCATTAACGTTTGCGACATGCAATGACAAAATCGATAATCGCTCATACTCGTGGAAAGAGCGACTTGTATCCGGCAGAGCTGTTGCATTGAGTGAGCAAATTTTTTTTAATGCCGTATTGGATTTCCGGTAAAGACATTAGGCTGGCGATTTGAATTTTTCGCGTAATTTCACTGTCGGCATAGAGCCGGTCGCATGATGCGAGCGCGCAATTTCATCGCGCAACATTACATCCTTACGACCGTGTCGCGAGTGTTCTCGGCTCATTTTTCATCGTAAATGTCTGAGAATATTTCCGTCGAACTCTCGCGACGTGACGTTATTTGATGTTGGCGACTTACCATTTTTCCACAAGTCTGACTTCGCTATTCTCTTATAACGTTCTAATGTTAGCTGCGAGAAATCGGTGAATAATTACATGCCTCTAATGGAATTATTTTATTTATGAAATAAAGGAGGAATCTTGCTATCTATACCAGACAGCAAAGTCCGGTTAAAAATTAAGTATCTCTCCAACGGTCTGAAAATACTTTGATCACCTAGTTAAAAGGTGAGCATATCTGTGCACCTGTGTATATGTAAATTCATCTAAATTAAGCATCTAGATGTACGTAGTCTTTTTCTGAAAGATCTTAAGATATAAGTTGATTTGATAATTTAGTGGATTATTTATACTTTTGCAATGAAATTTCATTCTAAAGTTTTAAGCATCGATTCACTATTTGAACAAAGGAATATTCTTCGATACTTTATATATACTTTTTAATTTGCATAATGACGAAGAGTTAAAGTAATGAGAAAGTCAACTGATGAAATGAAATTACGCAGGCTTTAGCGTCAATAGAGTTTTTCCATCCGGAAAATCGCGAGGCTAAAAGTAAATCCTTTGAAAGTTAACCCCCCCCCCCCCCCCCCCCCCCC
>UELV01094429.1:0-50298 GCA_900490015.1 Megastigmus stigmatizans | reverse complement strand
CCCCCCCCCCCCGCCAAGTGAAAAACAAACTTAATCTAGGTGGCGATTCCAGGATTTCTCCTTGTTTCTAAGAGACGCCATCTTCATTCTATACGTGGTCGATTTTCAAATTAGCGTATATACTAAATTCCTCGGCAAATCCTTTTACTTCCTATACTTTGTTTTTTATTCATAGATTTCCGAAGGGAGGTTTAAATTTTTAAACGCTTTTCTCTGTATTTTTTCGAAAAGAGCCGAAAATAAATAATTAGCGCGCGTGAAAAAGCAAACTGTACAAAATGGAAAGGGAGATCGGAGGTCAAAAGAAAACGATTATACGAGAAGTTGCATTAACTATACAGAAGAGAAAACGAGAAGTGCTTGAATTTTTCATTCATGGGAATTGAACTTTCTTATATTTATAGCGCAATTTATACCTTCTCCCTATCTGTGCATTTCGCCTTTACAAAAGTTTATCTATTTTATTCGAATCTATTTAATCCCTGCCTTCTTTTGTACCCAATATCTGATTGATTCGTTTATTTTATTCCTCTGGGCCTAAAATTTTTCGTATAGTGGCCAATGGCGAATGCTAATGACCACGGGAAATTAAAGAGTTGATAAAGTATAAAGATAGAAGATTTTCGCAAGTATAAAGCACAATTCTTTCGTCTTTGTGAGGCTGCTTATTGCACAATATACATTTATAACCACTTTGAACATTTTAATATTTTAGAAAATGAATACATTTTCCTTTGTAACATTCCAACAATATTATATAACAAATTTTTTATTAATTTATACATGTAAAAACGTAATTTTTTTTTCTTGATTGCTTTTACTACATATCTACCAACTACATTTTGATTTGCTGATTTGAAACAATATTAGTGTAAGAATCAAATTGAATTTTGTAATTGCAAACAATTTTTACATACGATAGTAATATACTTACATTTATAAAAAACTACTTACATTTTTAGTAAAAATAAAAATTTTAATCGCGAAACCCATTTAATTCAAGTTTTATCGAAGCTCGCTTCTGGGACACATTTCGAAATGGCACAAAACTAACGCGTTCACAGACAGTTTAAAACCTATACTACATCATTTGAATAGTCGCAGCTATAAAAATACGTCCATTTTCACCTAGAATCCCTTTCGCCCCTAACACCTTTTATTCGCATAAAATGATTTTTCAAGCCTGTCTCGCTTCGCGTCCCGCAAATTGCATTTGGCTGCATCTCTGCGCCGCGCGCCGAGGCAAAAAAAAGCTTTCGGCCTGCTTATTCGGCTATGTGTCACAAATAAGCCGATGCTCGCCTAGACTTGAGTCGACATTTTATTGGCTATGCCATACCTATATCGAGACTTGGGAGCCAGTCCAATTACGTAAAAAGGTATACACCGCCGGGATTTCCGCTCTGAGAGATGGCCAAGAAAAAGAGTCAAACTAACTCAGAAAGACAATGACGAAGAATTTTTCATTTCGGTGTGCACAGCAAGCTTTTCAATGCTCCTCTTCCTTTTTCCCTCTCGTTCTTGTTCAGAAATTGCAAATTTTTATTTATGCTAGGAAAATAACTGCGATTCTCTCCAGGAGCCTGTCCAACTAATTTGCGTGTAAGCAAAAATGTATAGCTTTAGGCTTATTTTCGTTTCTATGTAAAACATATAACTCGTTTCTAATATATGTAAGATTTGAAAGTGTGATAAAAAATTTTTCAAATCACTTAAAAGTATGCAGTAAAAATAAATTGATCTTATGATAAATAATTTGTCATTGCAATTTTTGAAAGATGTCTCATGCTATGCGGAAACAGTTTTTAAAACTTTTTTTTCAGAGGCCGTGACGGCACGTGGTGGCGTCAGCGTCTTCTAGTTTAGAAACTTAGTAATAAATTTGGCATAAGAACTAGTGTTCCAAAACTTTTTCACGTGATCGATAGTGCAAAGGAAATGACAGGCTTTATAAGATCTTTGGATGAAATGACAAATGGGAGTTTTTAAAAGCTTGAAGCATTTTCCACAGTTTTTCAAATCTTTCATTCTATACTCAGCCACTTCGATCCCTATATAATAAGTGTAATAAATTTTGCGCGCAAGCTCTTAAAAGTTTCAAACTTATAAGATATAGGAGAAATAATACATAATCATCGCCAAAGAGCGCCGATAATTCTTATGCAAAAAGGGCATATGTTCTGCCTGTCCTTCCTTCCACATATCGATCACAAATTCCAGGCAATAATGAAAATCTGTCTCCCACAGGCTTCCTGCCCACCTTCGGCCCATCGTTTCTGCACCTTTACACCGAGGGCGTGGACGCCAGTCAGCCGATCTACCGCGGCAGACTGCTGCTATCGCTGAAAACTGAGATCGACCAGGCGCCGTCGGGCAAAGCCACGGGCGTTTACGTCGAGCCTACTGCAACCATCATCGAGGTAGAGGGAATTTTCTCACCTATAGGCCTGCAGAGATGAGACTCTCCTTTTTTCTTCCACTTTCCTCCTTCTCCTTCTTTACCCTCTTTCTCGTCGGGGCCGCTACCTCCGTCGCCGCCGTCGCGAACTCGATGGCTCAAATCGTCGGGAAAAGTGCTGCAGGCTCCTTCCTTTTTCTTCCTCTTTCTCGGCTTTCTCTACCCTCTTCTTTAATTTGTTAGAGCAGCGACAGGTGCCGAGACAAATCTCTTGCGCGCTGACGCGCCTCCGGCACGGATTGCCACGCGCTATTGGAAATCGTTAACGTACTTTGGCGCCGATGTATTATGTTATCCTTACTGATGTTTACGTTGCGAGCGAGTAGTCGGAAGGGCCTTTTTCTGCAAAGGTTGCGGTAGTGGAGGAAAATTTAATTTCGCCCGTTTGCGTTTGTAATTGGATTCGAGAGCTGTGCTCGAAGACAAAAAGTTGAGGTAGAAGTTTTATTTGGTACACACGTATATGAGAGCTATGTGTGAAGCTATGTGTTTATATTGAACATTGATTTATAAAATTTGTAAATTTGTACGTGTAAGGATAAAAGTTTTCGAGATTTATTCGTTGGTGGAAGGTAAAATGTTATTTAAAATTACAGATGTGATTATTGTGTTAAAAAGTTAGATCTGAGTGTTTGTTGTATATTTGTTTCGAGCACGTAAAGAATAAATTTTAAAAATTGTAATTTCCCTTCTTTGTTAAGATAAAAAGGCAAAAGAATAGTCTGACGTTTTTCAAAACCATAATTTATTTTCTCGATATAAATGGTAGAACGCGAATTTCCAGTAAAATACACGGTAAAGCATAATTTGAACTGATATTAAAAACGTCAGTTCAAATATTTTAGTAAAATTGAATCTGTATATAAAATATTTGATGCAAATATTGGAAATTCTTCAACCGATAGATAGAATCTTACACTTACTATAAGAAATAGAATAAAATAAAATAAAAAGCTAAAAATAGATCGTGTCAATGTTTTGTTACCAAAATGCACAATAAAATATAATGCTTAGTTGTTCCACATTTCACTAATCGCTGTATTATCAAAAAGAGATCAATTTTTATTATATGAACTTCATAAAGATATCATCTGCAAGAACACGTAAAAGTATTTTCGGTAGTGCAGGTTTACTGCGGATTCTCCGAGTATTCGTAGATTTCTAAGCCTCGAAAATTTCTCTGTAAATTAATTCGAACCGTTGCAGCCCGTCGAATTTTCGCAAATCGATACCAAGATATCAATTCGCAAGGAATTTTCTACACGAACACGCTTCGTTCGAACTCGCGCGCTCGTGCATCTCATTTCCATTTTCCGAGCACAATAAAAATTCAGAAGCACGCACGGCTGCAAGAGAAAAATAAAATTTCTCATTTCCTTTATTTACAACCGGCGCTCGGCTTTCGTATCTCGTGCGCGCGCGAAAGTAGAAAAAAAGAGCAGAAAAGTAACAAAAAGAAAGAAAAAAGAGGGGGAAGGAAGGAAGAAAGGAGTCCGGCGAACGATACACGCTCACGTACCACATTACGAAGTCTTCGACTTTAAAACCGGAGTCGTCGAGCTACTACACACTCCACAGCGTAATTCCGCTTTTCCTCTTCTGCTTTACGCGCGCTGCACTTAAAGAGGGAATCCATTCGATACTTAGGAGCCAATTTTTTACTCAGACTGGGTTTACGCATTATCGATATTTTCTAATGATATCAATCTGATTAAATTTACATCTTGGGGTGTTAATCGCCCATTTTACACACTTTAAAGCTTTTACTTTATATTTTTATCGAGAAGATGATTTCGTTTTATTGTTAAGCTTATACTCATAAATTTTTTGAATAACACACAAGTAAGATTAATATATAGTTTTATATAATTTTTAAAGCTATTTCAAAGATTATCAATATGGAAATGGAAATTATTGACGTGTTTAATCAATAATTGGATTACCGAATAAGCTTATCAGATTATTACAGTGTAATTTTATAAATTTAACGATTAATCTTGACATATTTACATATAGTTGCCAAATTTTTTCAGTGAATATTCAAAGTTTCTCATTCATATATTGGTTTTTTGACACTCATTACTAGTATTAGCTCAAACAACTCTTACATATACTGAATAAAATTAAGATTGCTCCGCTACTAACAAGGCAAACAATGAACGATCAAAATAGCTTTACAACTAACACACAAAGTAGAGATTCCAACTACCGCGAGTGACACCACGTGCTCTGTATGCCCCAAACAGGGAGGTCTGTGGCGAACCGAGGAATATCTACTCGTCGGCGTACTCTTCGACATTTGTATGATCGATCAGAGTATCGTCTCGTCATGCAGGACGGTTCACTTCGAAATAAGCCTCGGCAATGCTGGCAACAAGAGATTCTCGGGGCACCAGCGCGTCTGCGACGAGGAAGCCAGCGACGGAGATCGCGAGGAACTTGCCGGTATATATATATATATCTATATATATACCTACACACACACTTCGGAGGAATTGATCCACCCACTTTATTTACCACTTTAACCGCGCCGCACTCCCCCAAATGGGGATGGAAAGATTTTCTTTTTCTCTTCGCTATCTCTTCTCTTTTTTTTTCTTTACGGATTAGCTCTCTTTTACTCCTCCAATTTTGTTTTTTTTTTTTACTCTATTTGTGCGAATTCCAAGTTTCCCTTTCTCCGAATGGGAGAGGAATCGACGATTTAACCTGCAACAGAGTACTCAATGGGACACTTGAGCCAACTTTATTATTTTTATTTCTATATTATACGCGAGCTGTTCAATCTTTCTTTTTTAGAGCCACGTGTAAAAAAGGCCAATTAGAGCTTCTAAGATTGTCCATAACAATTTTATCGATTCATACGAAACCTTAATCAAGTAATAGACAGTTTTAGTTTTATGCGTGTATTTTTTTTTTTCATTTGATGAAAATGATGTTAAAGTTAAATAAGCTTCGAACTGACACGTCTTCGTACATAAAGTAATTTTAAATTAATTTTTAATTTTCCTTTTTTGTAATTTAATGAAGCTAAGTTATGAATAAATGAATTTTAACTACGTAATCAGTAAATATTTAAATAAAAGGTAATCTATAATATAAAAAAAAACCATTGATTAAGATTCCCATAACAAATTTGATGTCAAATCTGTAACAGGTATAGAACTTATTCTAACAACATAGGGAGGGATTCATAAATCCCGATTTGATAGCAAAAAACAAGGAGTTAAAAAACGAAATACGTGATAAAACAAATGGATCACACCGCGTGCTCGGCCATTGTATACGCATCCGGAGACTTTTCATTCCAGGTCCGGCGACTGGATGCGCGAGTGCTGACAGCCAGAGTGAGACACTGTCAGAGCGGATCATCAGCTGGGAGGGCAAATACAAAAGCGTGGACCTCGACGCGAAAAAACCGTGTGTTTTCGTGAAGTCTTGGTGGCCCAATACAGAGTGGCGCGCGAGAAACACCAATCGACTTTCCTTCATCGCCAACTCTCTCGTATGAAAATATATCCTATATACGCTTGTTTTCTTTTCTATTTTCCTCCCGTTGTTGTTTACAGTTTAGAATGCTTTTATTTTAATTGTCATGCCGAGTGAAGGAAGCAGTTGATCGATGGGGGTTTGGTTTCGCGTTTTCACCGAAAATTGTGCGAGTGTTTTGCTGCATATTTTTCTTTCTTTTCCTCGTCAATTGTTTTCGACTTATCAATGTATTTCACTGACAGATTTAATTTCATTCAATTTTAAAAGTTTAACAGCCGATGATGAACAAAAGAAGATATTATTTAACATACTGCTTAGAGTGGGTAACAATCATACTTATTATTACATACACTGTAAGAATATGAGTTTCAAAACCTTTCCTACATCAGATTAACAAAAATCCATAACGAGCTTCATCAATGCGCCATTGAGTAGTATACATAGTATAAGTAATTAAATTAGACTCCAAGTGCAGTTAAGAGCAGAAATATAACTCTTTTCTTAAATTATTAACGCTACTTTAAGACGAGCGCAGAAACTCAACCCTTAACGTGCACACATATATTACCTGAGACAACATCAAACGACAGTAACTGGAACACGTGTTTGTCCTCCCACCGTATGCGAATTCCGCACACGTCTCATTAAAATTGTACGCGTCTATTCTAGAGTTCTGCAATTAAAGAAGAGAGAGAAAAAAAATCGAAATTCCTTTATATCACATTTCAATGCTGCTCCAGCCCACACTAGTGCGCTGTGTTACGTATATACATATTATTTCAATTCGTGCGCAGAAGAAATCTTGGCTTGGGATTTCGTTTCCCTCTATAATACGCGCTCCCACGCGTTGCGACGCGCGACCTAAATGCGGCAAATCTTAACTTAAGTACACTTCGAAGAGAGAGAGAAAGAGGGTGGGAGAGAGAGAGGGTAAAAAGAAAATGAGAAAGAAAGGGAGACAAGAATAGAGAAGAAAACCGCAATAGGACTTTTTTAAAAGAGCACGTGACAGCTAATTAATTCGCTTTAAGGGAATTCAGTTTCATCTATATATTGCGCCGAATACGACGACCTTCGCGTATTCTCTTGAACGATTCGCGTCATATTTTCGAAATATCGCTTAAACTGAATTTACTTTTCGAAAAAGTGTCAAGTATCCAAGATACACGTGGGAAGAAATAAAGTTGTTTGATTCGCAATCTGGATTTTAAATTTTCGCTTTCGCGTAACTCATGTTTAGCGAGTCAGAGAGCAGTGCAGGTTGTAAATGTCTGATGACTAGCAAAACTTAATAATATGGACAGTTTAAAAGTATTCACACAAAACTATGAATATATACACGGTCTGCAATTGTGACCTAGTTCTGCAAAGTACATGGAGTGTGCGTGGGAAACTATAGAAATGCTTTTGACACATTCTGAAATTATCCTCTCCGAAACACACACGTTTTCTTGTTTATTCGAACTTTGAGAGAAGTTAGAAGCTAAACAGATTACACAGTCCAGAACCAACAGTCTGAACGATTAAAATTACGTTTTTGAAACTTTTTAATCGTGATTATAGATCACTGTTACAATATTACACAAAATATGAAGTCACAATCACATACCAATTAAGTAAACTCATCATTGAATGAACACATTGCAGTTTGTGTTACAATTATTTAAAAATAATTTTTTTTTTAAAACTATGCTCGAGCTTAAAATCAATACATCCAACAGAAAATACAGCTATAAATTTCTTTTAGCCTTTATAAAGCACATTTTTCAATGATTTTACGCTGCAAATTCCAATGAACCTTTACGCAGCAACGCAAAATTGATCCATCGTGTAACATCAACGCTGCTCATTAAACATTTCACAAATCGTTTATTAAGCATTACGCTTCGTCACAATCGAGTGCTGTATACCATTAATCCGCAGCCCTCAAAGGCACGTCCCAATTCTGCCTTTACGACCCATTTCGAGCCACTCACCAACAGCCGCAGTCGAAACACATTTCAAAGCTGCAACAGCGTCATTCTTTCCGGTGCGAAAGCCATCTCTCGCACTTGCACCGCCGCCTCGCGCGCACACTCCAACTCTCCTGTGTTTTTTACCCACTCGAGCAACAAAAACAAGGTCGACCTGCAAAAATCCCCTTTGTTTTTTTCCTCTCGTTCGCCCCGGTGTGCAGGAGAGCGAGCTGGAGAAACTGGAGGAGATGGTGGCGACGGAATCGGACACGGCTTATCTCGCTTACAACGCAGCCATGCGAACCCTCAAGCGAAACTGTGCCAGTTACATACACAGCCTCGAGAGTATTGCGATGGGTTGTCTGAGCGACGAAGACGAGGACGAGGATATGGTGGATTGTCTGACGTTGCTGGATAGGTACAGGCTGAATCTCTGCAAGAGCCAAGTGGAGGAGGTGGTGGGACGCATCGAGACTAATGGAGAGCTGCCTGACAATCGGTATTTGGGCATTGCCATGATACACGCTTACAGGCATCTCAGCACTATCAAGACGCTCAGCGAGGATGTGAGTTTATCGCTTGGAATGTTGCTGCTTACTTGATTTGCAGGATTTGGTCAATCGGTATATAGCTGCTTAGTAATTTGATTCGAATACGAGTAAGAACGAACGAACATTAAAAGAACGTAATTTTATTCTAAAAATATTTTACCTAAATTAATACTTAAGTGTAAAAAAAGATTGAAATAAAAAATGTTTTCGCGGTATACTGAATATACATCAAAATAAATGCAAAGTCGAGCCTCGAAAGACACACGTATTTTATTATGACTCTTCTTGTTGAAAATCTTATTTCATTTTCTTGTACTGCGGAATTCAAGATTTTGGGAATCGAATAATTATACTTTTCTTTACTAATTTTGATTATTGGAGCTGCATATTTTACTGCATATAGTATTGCAACCTCCTCTCTACAATCCAATAGAGATGATACATTTTAATTAAAATTTTCATTATTTCATTTATAATAGACGTATAATTATTATAATAATTATTATCAAAGATTCTTAAATCGAATCATCACCTGAATTTCTGACACCGCTCAGCCACAGCACGCGCTGCCGGACGTGTTCTTGTGGATGCTGCACGGCGCCCGGCGTCTGGCTTACGCTCATATTCCGGCCCGTCGCGTCTCCTACGCCGAGGAGCGTCCGGAGCGGGGTCGCGACTGTGGTCAGGTGCTCAACCTCTTTATGCTGCGGCCTAAAGTCGCCGAGGGTAAGGACGAAACTGCCTGCAAGATCGAGCTATTTCTATGGCTTGGCAACGCCAAATTCGCTCACGCTTGCTGGAGCGCATTGCCACCCGGTTACGAGGTCGACGAGGACACTGCTGCAGCGAGACTCGATGTATTTCCCAGGCATCTCGAGTACAAAAGATTCTCGGTGAGCTTTTTGGATGAGAAATTTTTCAGTGTAGATGTAGATGTAGGTAGTCTGTAAGGGACAGGGTGTGCATTTATAAAATATTATAGATTGACATAAAACTGCTTAATTAATATAAGTAGTTACATTTCGATTTGGTGTTATCCAATTGATTTGTACAAGTTCTTTGATATTAAAAAGGAGAGTAATTTTGAAATGTACGTTCATTTGTATAACGCATTTTACTATTCCGAAATAGCATTTTTTAGATATTTTTTCTTAATGAAAAAACATAAAAATTACTACCACGAATATTTGAGAGTGAAAAGAAAGAACATAAATGAAAGATATGAAAGGAGAAACGCAAATGCAATAATGTCGCACAGGTGTAAGATAAGTGGTGATAATGTGAATGCATAGGTCAATAATCTCCGGTATACATGCCGCAAATGTACTCGTATACGCGCGCGCACAACAATATCCGAAAATGCCATCGTGCTCACAGAGCAATTAATTCTAATTGAATAGCGTGATGTTTAACCAATTTACATTAGGACCTCCGGTCAACGTGATCAACACTTCCCTTCAAATGCGCTCATGCATGAACTCGAACACAAAGTGCTAATTAACTCCCATTGATATTGTTTTAATACTGAAACGTATATACATCCGTATCCATTTAATTTATCGCTTAAAAATTGTATATGCGCAGAATTATAAATTAATCTCTCGTAAGTAATTTCTACAGTTTATCGTTTGTCATTACGTACACGACTATTGTAATAGGTAGAGTGACGTCCTTTTACTTAAATAAATGACTTTTGGGTAAAATTAATAGTCATCCTTTAGAATAATAATATTTTAGTTCAGTTCATATCGAGCATAGATAGAGTTTGCTATGCTGTATCTTTTAAATGCAAAGTTTGGATAAAAACTGAAAATGTAGACGTTAAGCTATTTTCCAGAAATACCAGCTGAGAGCTCACATATTTCAAGGGAGATTCGAACCCGGAATGGATGCCTCTGGTCTACTCGACCCATTGCTGCGGGTCGTTTTTCAAGGTCACATCAGGGCCACGAGAGTAAGTTTTCAAACAAAACAAAGCAAAAATGAATCTCGCGAAAAGTACTAGAATTTTCAAACGCAATTTGCCAAGTGCGCGAGAATACAGTCTGACCTTTACGTAATTATAATTTTAAGAAGAAAGTCTAGTCCTAGATTACCTAAATTCTAACATATAATGTTATTACCACTTAATTTATTTTTAAGTAATACAAATAAGATAAGCAAAGAAATCGATAATATAATATCACAACTAAAACATTCTATCTTTTTTACTTTTACAAGTGATCGTTATATGAACAGTGACCCTAATAATAAAGAATATAGAGTTATGATGCTCTTACTTAAATTAAAAGATATTCATATTGTTTGACGTTTTCCCGCGAACGGAATGCAGGTCATCAAACAGACACTCGATCCATTTTGGGATCAGACTCTCGTGTTTCCGCCGATCGATGTCTATGGCATGCGAGAGTACGTGAAAAAGCATCCGCCGAAAGTCGTGCTGGAAGCCTTTGACAGAGATTTTTGCGTGAGTCGAAAACCAACGCCCAAATATTTTCTCTACTCATTTTTCATCCGCGAATAGCTGCGAATTCATATTAGAAACTATGTGATTCTGGCTATGAACTATTCTTAGCTAGCTATGAAAATACCCTTCTAGTGGGAAATGATGGAACGCGAATGACGATTAAATTTTTAAAAGTATTTTACATTCAGGCACAGGAATTAATGATTCTTAATTAAATTAAGTAAAAAATTGCCTTACCTTGATTAACATCAGATTTGGTTTATACATCGTTATTTAGAGGGACGTGAGTGTAAAGTTTTACTAATTAACTACTATTATCTCACTTATTCAAAGGGTACGTTTAACGTTTAATAAGTTACAATCGCATAGCGTTCAGTATCATATGAATGTAATTAAAAGACGAAATTGGAATATAAAGAGCAATTACGCACAGTAATGAATATCGCTTTACTACGGAAGCTGACTTTTATTACTTTAATTATTGTGCAGAACATGTGAATTCTGATCTTCATGCAAGGAAGAAAAGCAATCAAAATTACATGCTATAAAAATATTGATTGCATAATTTGTACTTTGTAACTACACTTTTAATTCAGTGCTGTAAGTAATTTACTTTCATGTGTAAGTGAAAAAGTACTGGCTATGGTCAGACAAAACTACGTATTCATTTTTAATCAATGAAACTTTTTTTTCAAAAAATGTTTCTCTATTCTATTGCGATACAAATGTTACTGTTGTAAAAAATGAATGTAATTCGTTATAACCTAATGAACAAAAAACAAAGTGAATTTGATTTTGCGAAAAAAGTAAAAAACCTTTTGGACACTTTTAAAACCGAATAATTAACAATTAATCAAAAAATCAATTAGACCGCATTGTCTCTTTTTCGTAGACTACACGAAAACACAATTACCAGATTTTGTGATTTGATTCTGCACTCGAATTAAATTATTTCTTCTTTCAAATGGTGCAATCAATACTTTCTAATTGAAATCTACAACAACAGCATCTAGTAGAAATGTACAGTATTATTAAAATTTACGGTAAATTAGGTAAAATATTATTTTCTTTTCTAATATTGATAAAAATTTAATTTTTGCCTATTCCATCAAGCCCCCAAAAATTATAATACATTATATTATACTGACAATGTTTTGGTAATTGAATGAAATATTTCGAATCTTGTATTGCTACTTTATTTGCAGAGAATATAACTTCAAATTAAATACAACTTTATAGCGCTCAGTACGCGACGAATATATCAATCACAAACAACAGAACTGAAGCATGTTCTCTAATTCTCAACATCTCTTATGTCACATCAGAACAGTCTGGAGCTATACGGCAGGTGTATCGCTGGTCCGGTGGTTAAACTGAACACGGAAACGTACTCGCCGCCGGATTTTCCGCCCAAACTGAGCTGGCACAGGTTCTCCGGCGATAACAGATCGGCAACCGATCACGGCGCCGCTGTACTCGTCGCGCTCGAACTCATCGAGGTCAGGACCCACCAAGATCTTTTAGCAAAGGACAAAATCTCTTCCCTCCCAACGAAAATATCGACAGGATCGTATTATTTATTTTTTGTTTTTTTTTCATTTCATTTTTCCTAGAGAGTTCTAACTTTAGACTGACATGCGAGTTCGTGATTTTTCCGAACTAACCGTAAGAAGCGATTTTACGCGGATTTTCGTATCGGAAATCAACACTTTTTTAAGTTTCGTTTTTGCATGAATGGTTCTGATGAATGCCGAGGAAATGGAAGATGAAGCGCGTTTGATTTTCATGTAGTACGATTCGAATACACAATACTTTTGAAATGTATTTTTCAGGATTCCGCGTCGTTGTTATGAATAATTCGACTGTATCAGGTTGAACTGTTTTGAGTTACTGTATAGTTCCGGAACTATTTTGAAAATATAAAGTTCACTTTGTACAATATTTGTAATTGTAATGTAAAATGCCATACAGTCGAAAAACGATTTGTTAGTTTCATTTTTCGAAATTTAGTGGAAATGAATTGGTATATGAAAACTAACGTTTTGATCCACTTAGTTCGAAGAAAACAAAATTTAGCATTTTTGCAAACATATCTTTACTTTTCGACAGATTGAGAACAAGTCCTATTTTTTACTAAAAATCATCTTAAGCAAATGTACCAGTTATAATTTTTTTTAAAATTCGAATTTTATTTATACAAGTAAAAATTTATATAATTAAAGGATCTATAATAGAAACTCGTTTCCAAATAGTTATATATTGATATATCACTAAAAACAATTAGAAAACGTAATACAATCATATCAACTACACGAAACAAACTAAGCACCCCAAACTCTCCCTCTCGACCGTGCTCCAACTAGGTCAAATCGAATTTAAAGAGTGATCCTTTCATTCCCACAACTCCCACAAAGATCGGCGACGAGGAAACAGTTGATCTAACGATGCAGGCGACATCGTCGGGACAACTGTATCGCGTGCCCGAGGACATCAGACCAAAAATGGCGAGCTATCGGATGGAGGTGATCTTCTGGGGTGTGCGCGACATGAAGCGCGTCTGTCTCGTCACGGTGAACAGACCAAGAATTGATGTCAAATGCGCGGGTACGAAGGTGGAGTCCCAGGTTATGGAGAGTGCCAAGAAGCTGTCGAATTTTCGGGAGAACCGCGTAACCATTGATTTTGTAAGAAATCGTTCCTTAAAATCTCTTTCAATTAATTGATTTTCATTCGAATCTAATTAATTGACCTTTCCAAAATTTTATTTTATTTCTATATCATGTCCATTTAGGGATCACATGCAATCAATTAAAAAAATTAAGACATAAAATAAATTTTGTACTAGTCACATAATTTATAGCATCCTAATTAGTCAGTTAGTTACAGAACTATAGTTACTGCGAAATGTGCATCCAAGCGTAGAGCGAAAATCAAGACTCCACAGAATTATCATGTTACTTCTACTTCACAGGCCGGCATAATTAACGCTTATGCAATTATTCTGTTTACACTTGTACTCTAAACGAATTTCAATAGCACAGTCCATAGCAAGTAATTAATCATAATTTACTACCCAAGAAACACGAAACTCCATAAATATCATTGCAGTGTAAATCCACACACATTGAACAAAACTATAATTTAAAGTGCATTATCTCGCTTCGCAAACTAATGGATCGAAGAAATAAACTTGCACTGCTTACCTAATGAAGTATTTCGTAAGTTTCGTGCTCGCAGGTTTTAAGATTCAATCGGCGCTTTTTCAGGAAATGGCAGAGGAAGCAATTTACTACCCACCGGTCACGATAAAGGCCTACGATTCGCGTGGATTCGGCTGCTTTAAGTACGTCGGCACGTGCAGCATTCCCACGATTCTCGTCTTCATGCAGCAGCTCATAACCGAGAGCGAATACGAGAGCACTATTTATCACTCATCTAAAAAGATACGAAAACCTGCACACCGTAAGAGCAAAAACATTTGGTAAAAACGTTCGAGAACTTTGATTCGCGAATAGCCGAGACCTATTCTCGTAATCTCATTAACGATTTTTTCCATAAATATTCAAGTAGATTTAGCATGAATAATTTGCTAGTTATCAAATGAGTTAAAGGTGAGCTTTAATCAAGCTTAAAATAATAGATAATTTGTGGGGTGGCAATGAAAAAAATATAATACCTCCTGTTATTCACTTGTCAGCAGCTTAAAATGCCGGACTAACATTACCAGGAACAAAATCAATGCGACTGATTCCTAGAAGTACTCCTTGGTAATATGCCAAATTCGCTTTTTCAATAATTAAATTACCCCACTATTGAGCATAATACTGCACAAGAATGGAATTTGAATGGAAACTAGAGAAAGCCGTTGAAATTGCATTTTAAGAGGTATTAAAATACTCGCATGAAATTTCGCATTCCACAGCGATATGGATAGTTCAAATAAACGAAGAAATTTAAATTGAGTTCTGTATCAGTAAAAAGTCTAAATGAAATCCGTCAAATGTTTAGAATATCAACTAGACAATGCAGTTCTTCTTGATACCGAGAAAAAAATGTTAGTATTAGTGCAATACCAGTATTGATGGAATATCTTACTTGTAGAAAAAGTTTATTAAATAACAAGATGCTGTCTATAGTAAATAGTAAAATTAATAAAAAAAAAGTTCTACATTATTATATCCATATTTGACCATATCTAAAATAATACATTCATAGATAGGTAAATTAGTCAAAAATTAGTTCCACTTTAGTGTTGTTTTAAAAAAAAAACTATACTACAGGCTATAGCAGAAAAAAATGTAGAAAAAGACCGTTGGCCAACTGCCGACAACATTTGTAATAAAAAGTTAAGCTCTTTCGTTGGCGCCCGAGAATCAATTTCATCAGCTGGCAAAGCTGCAAACGCGAAAGAAAGAAAGAAAGCTCCCCCTGCAGTTCCTCAGCAAGAATCTCACAGCCTATATAAACCAATAGCCTCACTTCTCCTTTCTGCCGTGTGCACTTTCAGACACCGTAGCAGTGAAAGACATCGACAAGCTGGACGAGGAGGGGATCGGGCTGATAAGTTACAAAAGATTCGCGAGACGAGATGGACCGAAGACTTTTTCCAGCCATGCCGGCCACTTCCTCAAGCGTCTGCTTAGATGCAGGTACACAAGCCAGGGATCCGAGTCAGACCTACCGACGCCTGAGTCTGCCCTCGACAAGGATGAATCGCAAGATTGGTGGAGCAAGTACTACGCCTCGCTCGAGGTGAGGCACGTCTTGTAGCCTGTATAACACACGTCGGCCGGGCCGGTTCACTCGTATGTTATGCGCCGGAGGTATACACAATGGGGGCCGGATGAAATACGCGCGGCGTCGGGAGCATGCACGCGGCGAACGTGCGCTTGAGAGGGTGTCCGAGCTACTGCACCGGCTGTTTTATCGCTTCTCTCTATCTTTGACTCGAATGTATAGGCAGTCGCGGACTTTGAGACCGATGTACGTTGGGTGGTAATGGCATCTGAGAAAGAGTCTACGAGTACCGGTCATTTTTTAGAGAATTTCTTTGGTGTGGCCGTTTGGGAAAGGGTTCAGTGTCCCTTTTGTGGATCGGTGTCATTCTGGTTTGATTCATAGACTGGTTGCTGAGGGATCGGATCGTAAATTATGGCGGACACCGTTTATTCATATAGGACTCTCCACCTTTTTAGTGTGGAAAAAATTCTTGAAAAATAATTATCATTTAATTTCGGAAAAGCCGGATAGTTGTTACTTAGTAAATACGTACTGCTTTTTGTATAGTATATGCAAAACTCATTCCCGCGGATTGCATTAAACATAAAATCTGTATTTTACTTAAAAGTTGTTGTTTGCATCTTCTAGGAACACAGGTATCAAGAGCTCGGGATATCAACAGCTGCTAAGCCGTGGACCAAGCGATTAGTAACTTTCAAAGTGAGTACACGTCAAAGACAAGGGCGCTAACAATTAACGTAGACGAATTTCTTAAAACATTTACTCTAATTGTGTATAGGAAGTATTTTTATATCACAGAATTTAAATATATTTTAAAGTTTAGATAAATTTTTTTCATTTTTAAGTTTATAGTCTATTTATAAAGAATTTTGTTTAGTTTATATATATTTTTTAAATTAATTTTTTAAAGATCAATATTGTGCATATATGTAATGCAATATCCATCGATTCTATGACAAATTTTTTTAAATTTTTTGTACACAAAAAAACGCATTTGATATTTTTTCGTGCAATTGGTACTTTTAATCATATTTTATAATTTAAAAATTAAGAAAGAAGCACACGTATTAATTAAATCTTAGTCGAAAAGCTTCAAGTATACTTTCATTAACGAGTCTTTTCGGTCGAAGTGAAGAAGCTAGAATATAGTTCAAGTAAATGTTCGAAAATCAGGTTTACGCCACTGAATTAGAGGCGCAGCCCGAGTTCTCCGGGTTTCAGGACCGATTGCGAACTTTCGAGTTAAGGCGCGGCAAGAAAGTTGGCGATCAGGAGTACGACGAGAACAACTACGTCGGCAAATTCAAAGTAACGCTACTTCTAACCGATTCTATAATGTAAGGGACTCGTGCAGTCGAAATGCGGAAGTATAACGACAGCATTTGCAATTCCAACTTTTAAGGGGGACGGATTATTATAAATACAGCAAACTTTGCGGTAGACATGATTTTCGTGCTTCTAATTGTTAAGTATCAAATTAACTCTTGCTTTCGCATGTTTTCAAAGTTATTTCTAATAAAAAATAATTTGTAACTTTGACTAAATAATATTAACATAAAACCTATTTTGCAACAATTATAAAAACCACAAAGACTAAGAAAAATGTAATTAGTCTCCATAATATTTTACACAAAAAGGAAAATTCTTGAGTAACTCATAGGTTCCCACACCACAAAGAAATAATACCTTTAACACATTACAAAAGCAGCCAAATACATCGAGATTATCATACACTAATATGTTATTATAATGCTAAAATTCCTAAAGCACTCGGTTTGGTCGCTGAAACGAAATATATTCTATTTAACGAGAGCGTAAAGCGCTCGTAATTTCACTTTTTTTTCTTTCACACACACATAGTCTCGCATGCTCAGCGACAAAAGCTCGGGGAAAATTAAAAAGGCTTTTAATGCTCTCTCCGTCTAGCGCGCGTGTTCATCTCTTTCATTGTGCGCAGGGCTTCATTGCCGTGTACCGCTGGCCTCATCCCGAGGGTTTGCTCTGTGTGAATCGCTCGGGCAGGAGCGCGAGCCAAGGCCTCTGCATCGACTATCCGTCTCCGGAGATGCTGATGTTCCTATTGCGTCTTTACGTTATTAAAGGTATATCGACATTAAACCTACTGAATAATTCACTTCGCTATGCTGGACCTTCAATTATTCTGGCATAGCAAAGTAGATAGATAACAAGCTGAAATATTGCTTTATATCTCGAAACAGTCTTCATTTTTAGAGAAACTGCATATTATTTTTGACAATTTATGTTAGGGATTGTTATACTTATTTCTTTATCCGCAACTTTCCATGGGAATTTTTGTCTTGTCTTGTGGGATGTCACAAAAGCTTTACTCCCTTTAAAAATGAACATTATTCATTTTAAAAATGGAAAAAAAATTAAATACTCGTAAACTTTTTGAGTTTTTTCAATTGTTAATTGTAAAAATATTAATGGCGCAGTATCGTGAACAAAGTGTTACAAAGTTAAGTCTTGCTCCACCTTATGCATTTGCCTTATTCTTAATATTTACTTTGCAAATTCACATTACATTGTAGATCCAAAGTCATTTTTCGTAATGTGAAGTTGAAGCACATTTATTATAACGTAAGGGTAATCTTAGTTGCATTTGTCTTTGCTGCTGGTTAACTCACAGTCACGAGAGATACTCGCATAAGCATTCAAATCCTAACACTGTCTCGAGTTTCAGTCAGCTACTAGCTTTGAATCTCTACAGAGTCGGCTATCTCTCTCTCTCTCTCTCTCTCTCTCTCTCTCTCTCTCTCGTCTATCTTGAGCTAAGTCCCTGTCTCACTCGATTTTACGATTATCTACGCACAGGCATCAACCTGCAGCCGAGCGATCCCTTGAGCGGCAAATCTGATCCGTATTTGTTAGTTAAGCTCGGCAAGCACACTATCAACGACAAAAAGAAATACGTTCCGAATCAGCTTAATCCAGTCTTCGGCAGGTGAGTCTCGCATTAAATTATTTCGAGAGGAGGTGGATGATGCCAAAAATAAAGTATAGACGATATTAATATTAAGGAGATGCATCACACGAATAGAACCATTTCATTGATAGACAAATAGGATTGTTAAATTGTGCATGAAATGACTAAGATAGTTGATAAGGCGAAAACTAACAGCGACAAAAAACATTTTTTAATTAAATAAAGTACATTAAAAATATTACATTACTTAATATAAAGTTTTGATAATTACACAGGCAACTAACATTTGACCAATGAGTTTAATTTTATCGAATAATTGAAAATTTTCCACTAATTAAATCCTTTTACTACACGGAAATTAAGATTCGAGCTGCTGAAATTTCAGAAGTTTTACCGTTTCTACGACCTATTTACTGAACTAGGAAAGAGAAAATTCTTAGATTACTAGGGCTTACCAACTTTACGAGATTATAATTTGTCTTCTTTTTACGGGAATGCAATTAAAAATTACATCAATCAATATTCTTTTTTATGTTTAACACGTATGCTAAGTTTGCTTCAATAATTTTTCTTTTCCTTTGGTCTACTAGGTGAAAGACTAGGGAGATTATTTTAAATAATCATTAAATAAAAACGGAATGCCTATTAATCTTCTTAATGAAAGAAAATACGATAAAATTTTATTGCGGGAAAATCGGTCTTTTGGTGCACTGAGCTGAGGCAAATTTATTGTTATAGTTTTTTCAAAGCCCAAATGAAAAATTTGTATTTAATTAAAACATCCTAAGTTTATTATTTTTCTGAAATATCATTTATAACAATTTAATTTGTAATATTTAATTTTATAATATTTTTATAAATATATGAAATATAGAAACACAGTTGCGAATTGTTCAGTTGTTTTTTTTATAACGAGTACACATATTTTTAAATTCATTTAAATTTGTTCTGATGCAAATATATTTTTTCATTTTGTGTTTCTAGAACGCTGTATCATTTGATGAATTTAGTTTTAAAAAATACATTTTACACTTAATCTTTTATAATTTTAATTTTTAGATATGTTTCATTAGTATAAAAATAATTTAATACAAACAAACTATTTCACAGGATCTGTAATATTTCTAGTTCATTAAAAAGTATCGTTTACTCAGATAGTTTATTTTTGCTTTAAGCCACCCCTTTGCATTAAGAGAAATCGATACGCAGGCCTCGCAAGACTTACAGCTAAACAAACAGTCGTAAGATATGATACTCCACTGAGTGCTCGTAAAAGTGTATAGGTGCAGCATGTATACGTGAAGCCCGTATCACAAACCGCATTTTTTCTCCATTCATATCCAGACATTTTCCCAATAACCACAAAACTGATGACGATAAACCAACTCTTTTCGTAGCAAAAGGCTAGTAAAATTGTCTATTTAATTATCCGCAAAACTCATGAATCCGTCAACTTCGCGCAGTTCAGTATAGTTACTCACGAGAGCAAAGCTCTTCGAGCTTTCGTCACTCGCCGTAAATACCCGATCCTCTATACGTTGAAACGTTAACGGTGCTACGGTACAGTGCACATTCGCCAAACTATAGCCAAGACGAAACGAGCATTAAGCGATGCGGAACCACGCGCCACCGATAGCTACGCCGCACGAATTCAATCGGTCACGTATTAGGTGTGCAAACGCACGAGAGACAGAATCGCCAAGGCGCAAGCAGTCGCCGAGGTGCAGCAGCCAGACACTGATCGAAGATAAGCGGTGAACTAATTAAAATTGAGCTCGTTGACGGGCGCAGTTGCACTACATTTAATTAAGTTCTATACTTATGGTTTCCGCAATTCCGTTGTTCTCCTCACACGTGCGCGCGGCAAACGAGTGTTTGCTTGGAAACAATCTGAGAGAGAGAGAGAGAGAGAGAGAGAGAGAGAGAGAGAGAGTGAGTGAGATAGTGCAGTCAGCACCCATACGATGAAATAATTACGCCCTTAGTTACATCCGGGTAAAGTCGGGACAGCGCGATTGCGATTAGAGCTATATGGCGAACGTGTGTGTGCGCCTCGTGAGTGGTTTTCAATGAAATCTGCTTTAGACAGTCGAAAAAGCTAATTCCCTAGGTAGATCGAGATGAGATTCGGATTTTCAATGCTCGAATGCATCCGAACAATATTTGGGCTCCGAGTCGAGGATGTTTGTATACTTACCCTTGATGAGATACGATTTCTTAGAACGGCGCGATTTCTTAGGTGGATCCGGATTAAGGATTCCATTTAGTAATAGCACTTTTATGAAAGCTTACGATTATCGCCGAGGTTTAGTAGAATTGTTAGCCCCAGCTTACAAAAAATGATTTCGAATTCATTTGGAATTCACGTTTTAGAGTACGGGGTCGAGTGAAAGTTAATTATTACGTTTTATTTTGACAGTATTAACCAGAATAAGATTCGTCATGACTATCTTCATGAGATTTTAAAACAATATGCTCAGTCATATTTCTATGCGAAATCTTTAAACGTTAGCCTACTTTGAGTTATTATATCCTTTTAAAATAAATCAAATTATTTAAAAACTTGCGTGCATGCATAAATTATTGTATTTTTCCCAAGAACATATATCCAGCTGCACATTAGCAAAATAATTCTAAAGACAGAAAAGTCGTTCCGCGACACAGAAATAAATCTCTAACCCATTACCGTGATGAAAACTTCACCAATCGAGCGTAGGCGAATCAACGTAACAAAACAGGTCATCGAAGGGAAAAAATAAATAGGAAAGAAACGGAGCGCAATCCTTTTTTTAATTCGCAGAGTGTTTGAGATAGATGCCTCGTTCCCCAAGGACCACACACTGACGATCCAAGTCTGGGATCACGACGCGACGTCGTCCGATGATTTGATAGGCGAGACTCGCATCGACATCGAGAGCCGCTTTTACAGTCAGCATAGGGGGCATTGTGGCCTCGCCTACCACTACGACACTGTCGGCTACAATGCGTGGCGCGACCGGGAGAAGCCCTGCCATATACTGCGCCAGCTTTGCCGAAGGAATAACCTACCGCAGCCCGAGTACTGGGAGGACTATGTGCAAATTGCCCAAAGGAAATTCCACTATCCGCAGAGTAGCGGGGACGAAGTAGGTCGGCGATGCATCTGCTACTATTTTTACTCTTCTTTCCCATCTAAACGTTCCTCTACTCCCTCTCTCTCTCTTTACAAATTCTTATGAACCATTTATTATTACAAATACCTTTATTTACACCTTCATATATTTTACGCTTATCTAACATTATCGATTTTTGATAAAATAGCATCTTCCGGTAAAGTCGCGAGGATAAAAAGAAGTTCAGTCGTAATTTATGCGGTACAGAAGGCTAAGGATCAGACTCGAGTTCCCAATATTTTCATTATTGCAGATAGGGAGGAGAGCATGGCGCTGAGTGTGCTTCATCGGTGGGCCGAGTTGCCGATTTGTGGATGCGCCCTCGTACCCGAGCACATCGAGAGACGTCCCCTATTCAATCCCAAAAGGCCAGGATTAGTGCAGGTTCGTGCTTAATGCCGCTTGAAACGCCTTTTGCCAGCTTGGCAGTGGCCACCAGACGATGAACTTTAATAACCGACTGAGACTCGAGCTCTTTACACGGGCCTAAATTAATGCTTACTCCCGTGTTCTTAAGCTTATTTATGACTTCGGCAAGTTCGAGCATTCGTAATTACGGAGTAGAAAACTTTTAGTTATCGGAGTGTTATCCTGTGCGGAAAAGATATAATGAACGGCTGTATATAGCTATGTATACGAAGCCCAAGTTCAGTTCTTAAGGGGAAAAAGCAATGCCTCTCAAATTCGAAGTTTCCGCTTTAAAAGTTATAAATCATTTTGATTGTGTAATGCTGCTTTCTCGAATCTTTCTTCAAAAATTGGTTAAATATAAAAAAAGAATAATTCGTAACAATCATTTACGTGTCGTAAATTTGAACGCAAAAGTTTTCAAAGCTATCGATACCACCAAGCCCTTTCTTACAACAACCAAATTACTATCCTCGAAGATGAATAGTCCCCTCGTTATACGGAATCAAGTTGAGAATACACCCGTTGATCATAAAACATCACGAACTCTGTATACTTGTCGACGCATAAGCCTAAAATCAGCGAATCTAAATACTGTTTTTCTCTCTTATCCTGTGAACCGCAAGCGAATTTTCGCCTAACCAAATTCTTTGTTTCGTTGATGACAGGGCAGTCTGGAAATGTGGATCGACATGTTCCCCATTGACGAGCTGCCGACGAAGCCGCCGGTCGATATAAGTCCACAACCACCCGAGGATTACGAGCTTCGCGTGACCATTTGGAATACGGAAGACGTTCCTCTCGTCGACAACCAATTCCTCACCGGCGAAAAGTGCTCGGACATTTACGTGAAGGGGTGAAGTGAACAGTCGGGAGCTTATACGATCGATCGATCAACCCGCTTTCTCCTCAGGCTTTATATTCTTTAGTTTTCTTTACCCTTCTCTCAAACGACGACGCCAAAATTTAGGTGGATCCTGGCCGAGGACAAGCAGAAAACCGACGTCCACTATAACTCGCTAACGGGTGAAGGCAATTTCAACTGGCGCTTCGTGTTCCGATTAACTTATGCCAGGGGCGAACGCATGATGATCGTCAAGCGGAAGGCCTCGGCTTTCGCTCGCGACGACACAGAGCAGAAGATGCCCTGCAAGCTCCACATTCAGGTCTGGGACAGCGATCACTTCTCCAAAGATGACTTTCTAGGTAAATGACTGCGATGCCACAGTGGCATATAGCACCTATTCCTTTCTTTTTTTTGTTCTTTTTTTTCTTGAGCGAGATTCCCGGTCCGGCGAAAGTTTTTAACGATGCTCTCGAAGCGCGGCTGCGAGTACTTTCTTTCTTCTCTCCTGTTTACAGCCGCTGCAGTGCGCTTTTCCCCCCTTTTATAACGGTCATTATCCATTGTCTTGTTTAGCACTTTGCCTTTATTGCTGCTTTATTCGGTGGGGATCATTATCCTAGCTGTTCGTGCGTTTCGAGAGGTTCGAGTTACTTCTGAAAAAATGTTTTAAACAATCAGTGCGATGACTTTGCCACGACCTTATTTTGTCAATATATCGATCACTTACTTTGTATGCATTAAAAATTAGAATATTCAAATTTCATGCAGATTCGCCACGAAGTTGTTGTTCTTTTGGAGATAAAGAAAATCCTGAGCAATTTAGTGAGCTCCGAATGACTCGTAGTGTTTATATATACTAGTGTATACGTTCGTTACGATACTTAATGAATGTTCAACTTTAATTGATATTATACATTGATACAATGTCTCGCGATAATATACAAGGTCGTCAAAGTAAGAAATTGCCACTTGTACAAATTAGATTTACCTTTTTGTAAAATGAATTCGTTTAATTCTGGTACACATAATTGATGATAGTCATCAGACGGTTGAATAGAAATTGTGAAAGACAAATAATCTTTTAATGACATAAAAGGATTGGAATTATAATTTAGGAAATAGAGTCCTCTACAGAGTGAGTAAGATAAAGGTCTCAAATCTCGTAATATCATCGTAATATCATTTTTATGAATTCGTAATTTCTATTCTTCAACTTTATTTTAAGTATTATAATAAATTAATAGATGGCATAAAAAGATTCTTCATTTCTTCATTAACTCTACTTATCTTATAAAAATGAAATTGCATTTATTACATACGTTTTAATATAGAGTATCGTTAAAATAATCAAGTGTCAGAGCTTACTATTACCATTTTGTACCATGAAATATAAATTATGCAAAGTAGTGAGCCTAAAAAACACTTCATAAACAAAAAATACGTCATTACACCTTTATAATATGTGTATTCTTAAAAATAATTTATTTCATATATATAACGTAGCTTACAAAAAGCAAGAAAAATGACCTTAGCATTAGATTATCAATATTATTGTCTTAAAAAATGCACAATCTTGGGCAAAACATAACTGCCGAAGAGTTAAAATTGCCAAGCAACATTTTCAAATTTCGAAAGCCCTTGAGCAGCAATAAAGTGCATCGTTCCTCAGCCCCCTCTCCCGTCTCACCGAATCGTTAAGCTCAATTGGTCCAGATCGCGAAAGATCGGGACAGCGAAAGACACTCAAGAACATTTACCCCAGTCCTGGTGCTTATCGGCATCAGGGCTCAAAGAGCATCGTGAAACGAGCGGTAAGCATAATTCGTGCTTTTGTGCGTTCTCTCTCTCTCTCTCTGTGTTTCGGTACGTAGGTGCGCTGAGTTTCGACCTGGCGAATATGCCAAGAGGTAGCCACAACGCGCGCAGCTGCTCTCTCAAGCAGATCGATCCCCAATCGCCCAGAATCAGCCTGTTCAGAGTACAGAAGACCAGGGCCTGGTGGCCTCTCGCCGCGGGTATCGCCACCGGCCAATATGCTCCAGCGGTGAGTAATGGTTTTTGACTAGGATGAATCGCCGGGGCTTATGACCGACCCAAAAACTTCTGCCTTTCGACGTTTCATATGCTTCCTTTATGTTCTCTGTCTTGTAATGGTGGGTGAACATCTTTAGCGAGAGAAATTTTGGATAAACTAATAATTAGGGTTAGAAACTTTAATTTGTGCGGCTTTTTGTTTGGAATATATGAGTTCATAACTTGAAAATTGGAAAAAAAAATGATGGTATGAGCAGCGATTGAATGAGACAAAACAGTTTTGAATTATGCAAAGCTGAAAATCTTGCTTCAGTAAGATTTGGAATTGAGTGAAGACAATGGATGCTAACTACATGCGATTGAATTCGCATCCTACTATTTCAGATTGATTGATTTTCTAATTAAAGCGTGATCTAAACTCAATAAAATCATTGAACCAAAGCAACTTTCTTGAAGTTCTAGTTTTTTTTTTCCTTCAGGTGCACAGGTCAGATAATTAAAATCGTTTAAAAATGATTTTTTTGTTCTACATTGGTTACAGTTGATCGATTGCAGGAGCTCACATTTAATTCTAGTGAAAGAATTAATTATGAAAATCTAACAGACCCAAGCTTCGTAAAAATCCCTTTAGGTCAATGATTTTATCGATCTGATGCTTATCTCGCTCTAAATGAAAACGGAATGGTTGCTAAAATAGCCGACTGCAAACTAGGGAGTGAAAAATAAATTTTCGGCCCACCTTCTTCAATTACATCAAAGCAGATTATCTCTAAAACTGTCACAGATAATAAAACAATGTATGTGAACCCTTATCTTGGCACTGAAAATAATTAATTGATCTTTTAATTAATACGTGCATCTTTTTTCATTCATTAATATATTTGCTTTATATCAAACTCAAAATATATAATTATCGACGAAATTTAACTGCACTATTTTCCTATTTCCCAAGTTTATTGTTTCGAATAAATTAATTATTGACATCTGAACTACTTTTCTTTTCTTATACCTCAGCTACTTCTCTGCTCAAAACACGCCGCATTACTTTTGCTAGATACGTATCGTCCAGATATTGCATTAGTTGTGTTTGTCCAACTATCGTATCTGATACTTGTGTCTCATCCAAAAGATATCCACCTAAAGGATAGGCCAAACAGAACTTACATCGAATACTGATATCGAATCTTCGGTCTCTTGTTTTCTAGGGCTCAATCGAAATGGAGATGAGTCTAGTGCCGGCGGCGGAAGCGGACAAAGCGCCGGCTGGCAAGGCCCGCCATCCTCCGGAAGCCTTGCCACCACCCAAGTAAGTATTATACATATATATATATATATATATATGGGGCCGCACGAAACTTCTGGTTGGTCGGCCGAAAATTAAATTAATTGCGGGCGCGAGCATTCAGTTCGGGCAAAGTTTAATTAAGCGGATGCTGCTGGCTCGCGGAAAAAGAAATTAAATCAACGCGCGAGTTTGGGTGTATGAGTCGGACTGGCGGTTGAGGATATGATTATGCTTGATGTTTCGAACATTACGGTTCCAGAGCTATTTAGACTTTGGAAAATTTTTTCTTCTGGTTCGTTTAATTTATCTGGGACATTATGACACTACAGAAAACAACTTTAGACATCTAATGCAAGAACATTAGATATCTAAAATTATTTTCAACGTTTTCTTATAATTTGTAGTACCTAGATAAAGCTCTGATATTTAATAAACAATTATGATTTCATAATAACAACTTAATGTATAAAACATTAAGTTTTTCTAATTCTATGTCTACTGGAATGGAATCAAATATTTTTAATTTTTCTGCAATTTCGAAAAACAATAATTTTTTGTATAAAATTTATCGTATAATCTTCTTTTCTAAATGTTTTATGATTAAATTATTATTAAAAAAGATATGATTTAACAGATATCATAAATAATCAACGGTTTATGTGTTTACGTGCACTATTAATCTTTTAAAACGCGATAATAAAATTTTTAAAAATTAAGAATTAATTATAATAAAACAGCATGTTGCAATTTAATTATATTTTTTATGAGTGCTTCATAATAATCAGAAGTGATTTATTCATTTTTTTTATTGGCTATTAAAAATTTTAATGGTTAAGAAATATACTACGTCCAAAAAAAATATTAAAATTGAACATTTTAATTCACGATAGCAGACGACAATATAATATTACTTTTTAATGTATCCATGCATATTATGAAGATAATGCTGTTTTTATTTTTCAACTGCAATTTTATTTTAGTAACAGTATTAAATTTTATTTTAATTTCAATTTCTTTATTATTTAATTGTAATATTTTGTACATTTTCATATTTTAAATAAGTGAAGTAAAGTAAAAAGTTTTATCTCGTGCTGCAACTTATGATCTTTTAATTAATTTACAAGTTTCAAATGAATTTCACAAAAGTTGCTCGATAAGCTTTACATTTTCTGGCACATTTGTGTAACTAATTAAGATGAAGACGTTACTTAACTAATTTAGTTTTTGCAAATTAATTAGTACATTAGAAGATAAATTTATGTAAAAAATGAAGGAAGCATAATAAAAAATTTACAATACGAACAGATCAATGTAATCAATGTATAGTTTAATAAATGTTACTTTATAAATTTGATCTAAATTTTATATAATTTAAAACATTAATTGGCGGATCTAAAATATTATTTCTCCAAAACTTTATAAATATAAATAAAATCTTACTTCCACTGATCCAAAGCAATGCAATATGTTTCGACGTTACATAACAACACACATTTAACTCAGTCTTGCCACCATATTCATAACATAACTCATGCACAAGATCATGGCTATAATGCGTTCCAATTATTTATCGCTGGATCTGTTTGTTAGCGATATAAAAATTGATATCTCGCTCATACAGTTTACACGTTTTTCTGAAAAAGCAAACCCTCAATTATGGTATACTAATTGATATGCTGTACAGTGCGGGATAAAGAATCGGGTACCGTCAAGGTACACATACGCGCGTCAACGCGTATCACTATCAAAATTAAGGGAATGCGGAGATGTTATCACTTACCCCGATCGCGTGTGAGTCTAATTAACGCGGGCAGTGACGGTCAGCGATACGCACCTCGTCGTTGTAATAATCCAGTATAAAAATATACAAGAAATGGAGAGACTTAGGAGTGCACACCTTCTTAGTTCATTTATATATGTGCAAGAACGCGAATTCACGAGCGAAATATGTTATACATTTTAGCGTGGATCTTTATTTATGCGAAATACAGGGTGGATTTCTTTCCCGGTTGCACTGCGAGACAATAAATGTCATAGAAATTTTAAACGATCAGGATAACGTACGATGTTTCTACGAAATTCAGAGCTTTTTGGAACTGTAAATTTTGAAAGAAGACATCGTAGATAATTCTATTTTTAGGACGGAAGTACTTGAGAAAGGATATGGGATAGAAAGGAGCTTTCTTAGACGTATATTATTAACAACACGCGATTTTATAATAGTTGATCCATACGTCCAATATTTTATGTTAATTTTTTGAATAGAAAAATCTTTGTCAGTTTATGTTAATTTTTTGGTTTATTTTGATGTATTAGAAAGCTTTTATTCTAATTCAAAAAGTTAATAAAAGAAAATCTAAAATATTTCGACCTATCAATATATCAAATATTTATGTTAGCTTCGTTAAAAAAGTACATAAAAAATTCAATACTACTTCTGCTACAAAACGATCGAACTGAAAAAAAAAGGTTTGTACTTGTCAGGTAAAAAATTAAATAAAGCTCTCGTGATTCAAATCAGCAGGCGTGAAGACTAGTAAAAACAGCTTACAGGATCGAGTATTTTGGTCATTAAAGCCTCGGTACACTGCACTTGCGACGCGAAGGGAAAAACGAAACAAACACGACACAGACCACGTCAGACTCGTGGTTAACCTCGGAAATACCTGGCCGTGTACACGAAACCGAAATGAATTCCGATAGCGCGCGGCACAGGAATTTTCCCGATCCCCACTCCTTTTTCACGTACTTCTTTCGTCGAGATAACGCCATAGCGCGCAAAACTCGTTTCGCGTTGCCTCTATTCATAATGCACGCGGTTTCCACGTCTCTCTCTCTCTCTCTCTCTCTCTCTCTCTCTCTCTCTCGCTCTACGCTTTTCCTTATATTTTCCTCCTTCAGTGCTTTCGACTTTTATCTCGCCCTGTTGTATTCTTTCGTTGGATTCCTTTTTGCGAATCTACGTTATATATTTCTCTTTTGTTACGCCCGTGGAGCTTGAAATTGTTTCGGTTGTTGCGCTCAGTTTTTTTTTGTTGCGAGGACTGAAAAGTCAAGCTAGGGTGTGAACGTTGATGTGGCAATTTTACGGAATTCCGAATGCGGGTCGGATGGAAAGAAGGTGGATTTGGGGAAGTTGGATATAGCGATTA
This sequence comes from Megastigmus stigmatizans, assembly GCA_900490015.1. NCBI lineage: Eukaryota > Metazoa > Arthropoda > Insecta > Hymenoptera > Megastigmidae > Megastigmus > Megastigmus stigmatizans. The sequence continues at coordinate 20,810 of UELV01094429.1, read as the reverse complement.
TGAATATTTAATGCTGTAAATATATGATATACTTTTTGTGGACTCATGATTAAATGAAACAGATACAAAGATAACTTAAAAAATATCTTTTTTTTTGTAATACTAAACATTTTAAAGTAGAGAAAGGTGAGTTTGAGTAAGACAACTGAAGTAATTTTTTTTATTTTCTAAGCTCTTATAGCGTATTGCAGTAAGCTATATTAATTTTTCTTGTAGAAACAGTTTCTTTTTATGCCTCCGCAATATTGGATGAGTCATTCGTAGCACTAATGGCACCATAATCATTATCTAAAGTTACTATAATACTACGTAATGTGTATGAAAAGCAGTAAGAGGATTAAGTAGATGTTTAGCTTTTTAATACTTTAAGGAACATTTAAACATTTTTAAGAGTATGTGAAAACGAATAAGCAGAATATGAAGTTTCTAATGGTTATGTTTTCCGTGAGAATTTATTACAATCCGTCACGCGAGTAATTTACATATTTCACATACTTTTGAATAATGAGTCTTTATCATACCACCATAATCCATTCTTTTACAGAAATTTACAAAACTTTGCAAGACTGTAACGTCAACGTTCTTACTGCTAATTTTATACATTTTGTTGGATGATCATGCGTATCTAACCATTTACAGTTTTTATTAATATTTACCAATTGCTTATATAGCCATACAACAGTAGGAGCTCGATATTTCTTAACGCGAGAACGTAAATGCATATATATGTTTTTTAACTACGTAGCAAAAATTCTTTCATTTATTAATATTATTAAACAAATCAGTAAATATTGTATAAAGTTAGTTAATTTATACACCGATAAAGTGCAAAATGTCATTCATTGAACGAAACACGTATAGAATTAATTCTTCCATTATTATATGCAAATCATTGGTAAATTTAAAAAATACTTTATGCATTTTAATCATAAAAAACAGTATCAAATGATTTTTAAATGATACTTTAATAAAATTATTTATATATTTTGCATTTAGAAAAATCGTGTATGAAATCCGACAAATACATTGTTGACAAAAATATTAATATACGTCTAATTATACTCTTCTGTTCGCATGAAAATTAACAATGTAACGGAAAAAATAAGTATGTAACGGAGATTTTAAAACGTGAAAAGATTTTTGCTCGGATTAGATGGCAAAAATCCCTTTTCACTGTCTCTCTAACTTCCGTCCGCTTTCAGAATGCGCAAAAGCAGTTCTGTAAAATTGATACGGGTACCTACGCTTGTAAGCCAATCCTCCGAGCGATGTACCGGCGTCGCGTCCGCGGGCGGTTCCAACAAAATACATAGAAAATTCATACAGTGTCCGCTACTATGCTAAATTCAAAATGAGCTCGATAAACACGAGGTTTGCTGGAAAAGCGTTTCCTAGTAGAACCTTAAAGTGCATCAAGGGCTTTGCTAACACTTGTATAAAACTAGTTTTAATCAGTTAGTAGCCATGGGAAGTCTATATAAAATTTTGTCAGCGGATTTGTTCAATTTTAACTTTAATATTGAAAAGATTTAACTAAAATGTAAGAAGCGATATGAATAATGCAATTCTCAGTTGTAAGGGGACCTTAATGCAATACATTTTAAAATGTTAACTTTATGGATACGCTTTATACGTATGGATTCAAAAAATATCGTTCGAAATATTTATAAACACCGTACAACAATACGCTACGAAGTAAAGGTTAAGAATCATATTCTTTCTTTCCGAATTTCAGCTTCATTCGGTATTTATATTTTTGCTAGTAGCGTTTTAAAGTGGAAAGTTTGTAAGAAAATGTTTTAAAGCGATGACGTATCTCTGAATATAATTCAACTATAAAAATACTCTACAATAGAGTTTCTAGATTTGAGATTTATTTCATTTACATACACTCATTCAGAAACATGGGAATAATCAATTAATTATATCACAAATAAAAAAATTGAGTATAAGTAGAAATAGTCGTATTTAGTCAGACATATTCGTATCTTAATACTGACGTTTTAGAAATCTAAATTCCACCGCTGGGGAATGTCTTTCGATACAATAAATCAATCAGTCTTAATAGTTTCTATTAAGCTCAACTTATTTGCACAACTAGAAGTTACTAGAAAACGCACCATTGTTCACGAAATGAGAAAACCGACTGCAATTTTAATGAGAACCAAAAACCTATATATTAACAGCATCAACTTCTTTAAATTACTCCAAGTCGTGTCTAAGCCTGCACCAATAATATTATTACAAATCACATTTTCAATTCATTCGAAATGGATAAAGCAAAACGCAACAGCTTGCAATTTCGCAAGCTTGTGCAGGACCAACCGGCCACAGAGGCGCTGCCTTTATTCCCAATCTCGCGTCAAACGACATTCCCCCGGCTGCTGGGTAATTTAATTTTAATTCCACCTTAGCAACTACAACTAATTTTCTCTTCACCTCTCGTTACCAAAAGCCGTCCGGACACGTCGTTCTCCTGGTTTCGAAATCCCTGGAAAGCCTGCTGCTTCGTGGTGTGTCGCTACTACAGATGGCGCATCCTGGGCTGCTGTTTCCTGGTGCTGTTCATCCTGCTGCTCGGCTGCGCTATCTACGCCTTCCCTGGATACTCCGTCAAGCGCCTACTCGGGGCTTAGGTGCATACGCGCCGGAGAGTCTGGGGAATTTTGCGGTCGAGGATTAAAACTAGTTGCTGGGCAAGAATTATAATTGAGAGGGACGGAATTTCCTGAGTGCTCTCGTTGCGATGCACCGCGCTTACATATTTAACCGTGTGCGTGTATTTTATTTTATTTTTTTTAGGGGATGGGAGGAACTGTTGTGCGAGTAAATCTCGCGAGCTACTTTCGAGCGCAGTGGTATAAGTTAGTTTTTTAAACGGATTTGGTACTTAAGGTTATGGCCTGCGCATTTGTGAAAAGGAAAACTTTTCATATATTCGCTACTGTGTAATCTTGCTTTTTCTTTTGTTCGCGGTGACTCGAGGTCGCCTGCTCGCGGTTTCCACTCGCTACTTTTAGAAGTACTTTATATTTTATAATACGAAGAGTTAATAATAAGTAGTTTATTCATGTGAATCTCGCAGTTGTCCAATTATTTTATGCATGAAAAATTCTATATCCTATGAATATATTAACTGGTGTCTATTTAGTTAGTAGAGAAAATGTAGGATATAGTTAGACGGGGAAATTAATGTATTTGCACGTTATTTTTCATCGCAAACAACTAGAGATATTCAAATAAGGAAGAGCTTGACGTATTTGAGAATGCGAGAGAGATGAGATTGCAAGGCTTTCAGGTAAATCGAGACTACTACTGTTCGTATATAAAAGTTTTTTCCTATATATTTGGGGCGCATTCTGTCGGGAATAAAGAGATTTTTCACACGACGAATGATGCAACATCTGACTCGTGTACTCGGACGAAAAAATATCTGAGTGGATATGAATGCATTGCATACATAATGTAATCAAATAATGTATTATAGAAAAAAAAAATTAAAGTATGTTTCCAAGCCAATAGTTTATTTCAGTATTCGATTAGAAATCAAAGGTTTTTTTTTGAAATTAATATTTCTAGCTTTTTTGAAATTTTATTTCTAGCAAGTTTTTGAAACTTTATTATTTATCGACTAATTACGATAAAGTTAAATCAGTGTTCAGGTTTTTCAATTTTAAAGGAGAACGAGACAAATTAATATAAATTGTGTATTAATTAAAATATTGTTGCAATCAAAATACTGTAATGTGTATATACAGAATAATTGTTAAAATATATTTTAATATTAATCATCAACACAACATGAATTTGTCATCAGAAATACGGAACCGCATCGCCGGAAGGAGTAAAAAGGTAAGGCGAGCGTAGGCGGCGGGACATAAATAAAACTCATCTCGTTTCAGGAAATCAGCGAGTCAAGTTTATGTGCGCGAACTGTTATATCCACGAGTGTATATAAAAAAAAGACGGAATCGAGGGAAGAAGGTGAAGGCCGGACACGAAGCGAATACATCCTCGGGGAATCGTGAAGAATCGTCGCTGGCTCTTCCGATCGAAAAAGAAAGTTTCTCTCTCTCTTTCCGCTGTCGAGAGCGGATAGTTAGAAAGCACCGCGAACTATTGCTGCTCTTCTTCTCTCCCACGGGAGCTCGGTACCAAAAGAGAATGAGGGGAGAAGAACAATGACAACTATTGCGGGGAGAAACGCAACTTTGACAGGGTATGCCAATCCATCCTCTTTGTGCGATTCTTAGAGTGTCGAACTAGACTATCTCTCTTTTCTGACTTTGCATCTTACTTTACGTGCAAATTCGACCAAAAGCAAAGTTTCCCTTTAGCTTGACTTTCGGGACCCTAGGAGATCCTTTTCTCCTATTTTTTTTTATCTTTGAAAGAGAAACTTTTTCGTGGGTCCAATGTAGCGCTGCTGCTAATTTCGAAAGTTTTGTTGGTAAATAACTGTGGCGAGTTTTTTTAATCACGAACTTTGCAGCTCATTGCTTGTTCATCTTATTCGAGAGCTAACCTTTTGAAACTTCCGCTAGGATGTTTTCGAAGACGAATGAAATTTTTAATAACCAAATAAAGCACCTACGAAGGAAAAGTAAAATTTCGTCTTACGAGAAAAGCGAGAGTCCAAGAAAATGCGACGTATGTGGTCTTTCATTCTCAACGTTCATACAGCAGAATTTATATATTTGCCCACAGCAATTCTGTCGCTCTCAATATTTTGTGGTTTATTTTCTTTCTTGGCTGATTTATGGCCTTCTCTTTCTTTAGAAATTCCTTACTTGTTCTACGAGAGTTTCTCTTTATTTTTCTTTTTTTATGTCTTCCTTTTGGTCCATGATTTCTCCGGATTTCTTGCACTTTCTCACTTTACCTACTTTTTATATTTTCTTCTACTACTTATGCTATCTCTTTTTATCTCGCGTTCGTCTTTTTATACTTGCGTTCCTATCTCATATTTTCGTTCCTGCCTCCCCACGCTACTACTCCGTATTCCTTCTCTCCTTTTCCTTTACACATTTGCATTCATAGATTAACTTTTAATTTATTTTCCACATTCCGTAGACAAAGTTCGATTTTGCGCACGCACACGCGCGAAAAATCGGCCTTTGTGCAACGTTGTATGAAAAAATATTGTACGCAACACGTGAGCTAAGATTGTCTCGTCGAGATAATCTCCTTCGCTCACAAGTTGCGTAATGTACTATTACTAGTCAATAATCAGGCTTAAAACATTTGGTATTACCATTGCATATTCAAGGTTAAAACTAGCGTCATAAATATTATCTTTATAGCTCATTGTTAGGACGCTGACAAACGAAATGTGTTTCCCTAGCTAATAGCTATTTATGCAGTAAAATGGTAATTACAATATTAAGTACTAAGTATCGTATCAGCAGAAACCAAATATTCAAAAAAATTTTTAACTTTTACTTAACAAAAAACAAACATTCTCAATAAATTTGCGATAAAAATACTTCGTGACACTAATTCGGCTTTGACCCTGATTTTATTAGAATCCAATGAGTTTTAAATATTTATTCATTTCAATCGACAGCTACATTCCTATATCGTGGAAAAGAATTTAAATAAATTTTTCGATCGGATTCCAACAAACACAGTTCCGAATGAAACCGCAACGACCTCACGTCTACACCGTATATACTTTGCAATGGATTACGTTTACCTTCTCATCAATGCTACACCTACATTTATCGTATATGCATGAGTCGCGTGCGAAGTCACCTTACCTTCCCCCTATTCGCTCGGAATTCCGTCTCAGCATAGTCGCAAGACAAAATCGTGACTGCTTTCCCGCACCGAAGTGTGTAAACTCGCACGAGTCGCGTGCCTTTTACGAATTCCCTTTCTCGGCTGATTTTGTGTGGTGCGATTTTATCGGCTCCCCGAATTGCCTTTCATTTCACGGATATCCAAATGCCGCATCTTATGAATGACAAAACGCGATTGATGCCTCGAAAGATAGGCACGGTTATATGGTCCCCGGATACGTGAACAAATGTTCTTTATCTCCAATTTATCGGGCCTGTAGGCATTTAACACCTTGGTTCTAAGAGCCTTTTAACTGCGGAAAAAACCTTACGTAGCTATTCGCTATTAGTAGCGTCGAATTAGGATGCGCAATTTATTTTTCAAACACAATGCAAATAAGGAGTTGATCATAGTAATTAAATGGAATGCTTAAAATTAGGTCAAGCGACTAAAATAATTTGGTTTCGTACGATAACAAAACTGCTAATTAATTATCATATTTTAATTATATTAGAGTTACAATAATCAGATAGCGAACTGTGTTAAAATTGTATGAAGTATATCTGAACGACTTATTGAATGTACAAAAATATGATAACCTACTTTGCTCGACAATAATGAAAGCACGATTTTATAGTTTTCGTCGCTTTCGTATGAATTGTACATTGTTCCAAAATTACTTTATAATATACCGTACAGGTACTATAAAGTATTAATTGGATTTTATTATGAGTGATTTGATCAATAAGTTGCGAATTTATGATTAAATTAAATATTTCGTCGCTGTGAAGTTGTATTTCATATTGATGAGATATACGTTGACATTTTGTCAATTGACTTTTCTCATACCAGCAATTTAATATGGCTAAGAGGAAACGTAAATTTTAGAAAAGTTTCCATTACTACAATCGAGTCCCTTTATGGTCTCATAAAATTAGAATAATAATGAGTCTAAAAAGTTAAATGAAAAAAAGGGCGATGTCTTTTTAGAGGTAGAAAGTAAGCCCTACAGGGATTCCTGCCATCGAAGAAAGAAATTCTCAGCGCAGGACTTTCGACAATATGCATATACTACGCGGGTTGCAGTTACTATAAGTTTTATAGAACTTTTAGCATTTAACAATGCTTTAACTCTTTAATACTCTTTTTTTTTTTATTTTTCATGTAAATAAAAATGTATGAGTTTGATATTATCTGTAACAACTCTTGATAATAAAAATGACAACAAACACGATTCTCGTGAAAAAGTTTTAAATTCATTCACAATTTTTAATTTTTCTCCTAATAAATTTTGATTATGACACGTATTTTTTATTTATCATAAAATCACACATGATTTGTAATTTACAGGGTTAATTACAGAAATAAAATATTAAGGAATAAGAATATTTTTACTGCGATCGTGATAATCTAATCGTTATATTATTACAGAATACGTACAAACTGTATTCGTGTATTATTTTTCCAAAATGAGTGTACACGATATAAAATAGTTTTTTTTTAAAGTACGACATCAAATTCTAGTAAATATACTCTTGAAAAAACGGAGGAACAGAATGAGTCACCCGTTAACAATTTTATATGGCCATCTTAAAAGGTTCACTGCTGTTGCCGTACACATGATGCCAATTATATTTCAGTTAATCACAATGTAGCTAACGAAATTAAGAACCTCTCTTCTCTCCATGACAATGAAAAGAGCACGAGGATACTTTTTTCCGGGGTAATTCTATCCACTTCATAGGAGTACGTGAGAGAAAGCGAGACACAAGGAGATAGAGGAATAGAGAGAAAATTCTCTACGGAACGAGCTTACACTGATGCTTCTATATAGAAGCGAACGAAGAGTCGAGGGATGCAATCGGCCCTAGTCGAAGAAGAATAATAGCTAAACAGAATCAAGAAACAGCAAGAGACAGAAAATAGGAGGAGAGAAGGAAGGTAAGATTCCTCGGGGGCTACTAAATTTAGAGATCAAATGAGTTGGAAGGAAATTGTAAATAAGTTGCTGTAGAACGAATTGTTAAATAAAATGTTAATTATTATATCAATTTAAGCATACTAATGAAATTTATAGAATCTAATGATGTATGTTTGCCAAAGGACTATAGACTTGGATAGGGTAATACATGTATACATAACTTGTATAATTCGTATCGTATTGTAATAGCTGCTTGATGAGAAAAGTCATTGCTCAAGGTATAATATACATGGAAGTAGATAAATCCGAGTATTCCAAGATATCTGTCTTCTCAGGTAGATTATTAGGTAAATCATCTTTTAAATTGAACGTTTTTTTTCCGATTTAATCGATGATATATGTTTTATACGTCTATCTTATTATTACAAGAATGTCAGGTTCCTCTTCCGAATAAAAAGAATACTTCTCTTTGTTAGCTTAAATAGAACAAGTTAAGATCTATTCAGTAGAAAAATCGATTGGACACCACTTGTACTTACTCCTCTTCCGAGTATATTAAATTTTTTTATATTAAAAGATAGTCACACATCGTATGTTATCTTAATCTTTTCATTATAAAAAATTCTAGAGATATTCTTCGTTTTTACCATACTTTATTTCCTTTCTCGAATGTACTTTTTTTCAGTGTGTCATTTACCAGATTAAATCACTTTAATTAAATTATATTTTTTCGCAGCTATTTATTATTACTAATAAATTGATCGAAAGATTATGTACTAAAACTTTTCCCATCTGTTATCGGAGTACATGGGCATTCATGGTGTACCACTATATCACTTGGGAAGTTTCTTATATTTAAACTACTTGACCGATTTTGTTGAATAAGGGCAGAATCTCTTACCCAGACAAAAAATCGAATGTGAAAAGTTTTGACCAAGTTATGGAACTGAGAAGAGAAACTGAATTTATTTAAAACTACCCATGATATGCACGTTTTTATGAAATATTTCTGTTTTCGTAAGGCACGTAATTATTCACTTTTGAAATACACATTTTCTCGTTTACATTTGCTAAATAAATATCGAGCTAACAAATTTGAATTTCTTATTACGTAATTCACGTTATTTATTTTCATGATCGGAATATAAAAGTCTTCCGTCGTGTTGAACAACTCAGCGAACAATAATACAGTATTTGATACGTGCGAAAATGAACTTAAAATTAAGAAATCAGTGACTATTGTCTGCATTTATCTTACGCGAGAGGCTGTATTACGAAACAAAAATTCCTTCTATTCTTCATGTTGAGATGCTATTTGTCCATCCAAGCTGATAAATATAGCTTCATTCCAACTATTATAAAACTCCTCTGACAGTTATACCCAAATGACACTAACAAATGCAAGGCCGCAGTACGACGAAAGCAGCGAACTTCTTTTAACTTCCCTCCCCCTTTTGAAACGAAATACTTGTTTGACTCACGCTCAACGGAAGAAAAAAAGGCCTGAGGGATAAATGATCGAGGAAGCTGCAAATGAAAGGGAAAGAGGAGAAAAGAAGCAGAAGAAAGTAGGAGACGAAATGAACGTAAAAACGTCAGGAAAAGACGCATTACAATGCTATCGGTTCCGGACGATTCCTCGATCCCGTATAAACGAGATTACATCTTCGTGACGATGCTCCTGCAGACCTGTGAAAACCCAATTTTTCCCCCGATGCGCGCGCGTTCATCCAAGCGGGAGGACAGCCAGGAGTGATGAGAAAAAAAAGAAGGCTGGAAAAGGCGGAAAAATTGAAAAGGCATCGTTTCATATACGGTTCTCTCTCTCTCGAGAGTGCAGCTCCTCCTCTTTTTTACTTGGCGCCCCAGACTGAAAACTTAAAACGCTGACATTAGACGGCTCATAAATTCTGGATGAATATTGACTTCGCTCTGCTCTTCCTTTCTTACATTCTCCCTTGTGTATAGGAGCTGGTCGACTTTGTTCGAAAAACAAGTGACCTGGACGTGCATCGAATTTCCGAATTTGGAAAAGAATGTATGATAGCAGACGATATTCGTGTAATCCGTATGCTATTTTCATTCTTTACACTTGCGCAAAGAATTTAAAAATTTCTGATCAAATTCGTTCGCGAATGGGAACTCAATTTTTTAATGAATATTCATGCTCGGAATAATGAAGGTCTTCAGTAGGAAAGACGCTATTACTGTAGATGCTAATAAAACGTTTTATTCTTGGGTGTGAACCAATAAAATCTTGAAATGGATCTATATAGTTTTTGCATCCCTGCTACATTTCTATCCCGGCATTATGTAATGGTAAAATAAAAAACACGTTTTATCTTTGCCGAATAAAACCAGAATATTTTATAAAGAAATCAAACTGTAAATCAAATTTATGTGTCGCAAAATCGATGGGTATTGGTTTGTTTTACCTTCATAAAAAGTAAGAAATATATATTCAATGCTGTAATAAATATTTTAAATACGCAACCATAAAAGTAAAAGATACACGTACCTATAGACGTATTTCTTTTAATGTATAAAAAACCTTGATTTTCTGAAATTCAATCAAATAATATATTTTTATTCGCACGTCAATATAAGAAATATTGTATTGTAATTGAGTTCTTAATCTGCACACTTTTTATATTATTTCATCATGGCATTTAGAAGTGTATAAAAATAATGTTTGACTTGTATTTTAAGCCAATTTCTATTCTGTTTCTTTTTTTCTCTCAAGTTAAAAAATGGTCTAACGCGGTAAAAGAGTTCTGAAATAGTAAATCAATTTTTCATCTTCAATTTCACAGCAGAAAATAACACTAACGCTAACCGAAAACTTTTAAGGAAAGTTTCGTTGTCAATCAGTACACGCTCGCCAACTTTCAAGGCTTTCAGTGATGCGATTAGATCACTTAATACGTATATATGTACAAAAAAGAATGTAAACTTTGTGGTTGAATAAAACATGTCACGTAGGCCATCAATTTGAATTGCAGAGCCAGAATCTTTTATTTTCTCTTTCTGGATAAATAAAATGGTAGATGGGGCGCGATTTCGTTTTTTCGATAAAAGCAAAAATGTGGCTACGGGTGTGTATTTTAGCGATATTTATGTGTCTCCTCGAAAGCGTGATTTTGCGGTTTGCGGGGTTCCGCGGCCCTCTTCGATGAACTGCGAACGACGAAAACCTTAGTTTTTACTGGCGCTCCACGTGCAAACAAGTCGCGCGAAACGCTTTAATGTAACCGCACTTTTTACGACTGAGTGACAAGCCTGAGATACTCCAAATTATTTAGGGTGTGCCATCAATGCTGTTCATCGGATAGGGAATCAAAAAAAATTTTAACCAAATCATGAAATTCTTTTTGTTTTCTTTTCGGTGACGATAATAATAAAAGCGAGTCGAGTGCGAAGCAGAATGGCAGTAGTAATACAAAAGAAATGATTTTTTAAAAAGAAATATGACGTATGAGAAAATGTATCTTATGAAAGTGCTTGAAAAAGTATAAAAATTGAAGAGGCAATACAATGTTCCGTGGCTGTATGAAGATATAAAAAATTCGGGTCGAATTTTTCATCTCGATTGGAATAAAAGATGAACAATTTTTAAAAAAAGTAAAAAAAAAAATACCGCGGACGTAAAAAAAGGTGTACGAGGCCAGGCGTTTTGTATATATTTTTTGAAACACAAATAGATTTATCAGCCCGGAAAAATGATTTTTTTTTCCTGGAATGATGTAAACTAATCTGAAAAATGGGGTAACTTGTAGTTTTATCGCGTGCTTATTGCTGCTATATATTTCACGTGACTCGGGAGAAGTTTCTTCTGTCGATATTCCCGTACCGAACAACAGCATCTGTGCAATTACTCATTGTTTAATAAAGCTATTGTATATCTTTGTCTATTACATGTAAACAATAACAATTTAAAAAGGCGAAGGCGACAATTAACTAATGGAATTTTTTTTTTCAAGATTCCGTTAGATTTCTTTTCAATTATTAAACTATAAAGACTTCTTTATAATTTTTAGTAACAAAATGTTATATATATTTCCACATAAACACAATAAATATAAGTCAGACTGTACAATCAAAGTAAATGTAAAGCACAGCTAAGCATTGTAGTAATGCTATATTGAAACTCAAACCGATCAATCACAACCATGCCCCCATTCGTACATTTAAAAGTGATTTAATCATTGGCGAGGACAAAACCATTTTCATAATTCTCCAGATACAAGAGTGTACTTCAGCATTCAATCATTCGATTATTTCGATAAAGCGCGTGTGTAGTCTCATTAGCAAAATGAAACCGTAAGCGATAGCAGCAGCGTGTGCGATTATTTATATTCAGGCACATCGGAGTCTAATTGAACATTGGCTTGTCGGTTTCAGTGACGACGTAATTTTTTTTCTTCATCGTTCAAAAAAAATTGGATCAACTTTTGGCCCCCGTGCAATCATTACGCCTGCATTGATACATATACACGGGATTATTACCCCGCGCACAATCATCTTATTCTGCTTCCATACCGATGCGTAACTTGGTTAGTCGAGAGGCGTGAAAAAATTCATAAAAATGTGGAGAGAGGTACTTAGTATTACGCGCTATTTGGTTTGTCGTCACTGGCACACGTAACAATGAATCTCATTAGCATATACGCAATCGTCAACGAGGTTATCCGTATCCCTGATCCATTTTTCGTAGATTTTGTTGATTCATGAATCTCATTAGGGTTTAATTGACCATGGGATTGTTGTGAGTCCTTCGTTGCGCTTCTTTTCATTTCATTCCTAGCCATTTGATGGCAAATCTCGTTATCGCGCGTCGATGAATTAGAACTACAGTCGTATGTTTGGGATCTCCTCCGTTCGATCAAAATTATTCAATTATTGATAAAGTGGAGAACAATTAGTGTTTCCCTCTGTCTTTATCTGTCTTTGATGAGCTTGCGGGCGTTTATCGATTGCCAAAGCACTTCTCTACATTGGTTATTGTTTGGTCGAACTAACAAATATACCAGAGCTGCTTTTGATAGTTATGAGAGTTTAAGAGCTAAACGATGGCGAAGGCAAATGAAAGTGATCAAACGTGACTTGCAAGTGTTTATATGCATAAGCTGATTAACATTTTCAGCTCCAATGTAGCGAATTGAAATGTGAGATATTGATCGTCTGTATTATTATCTAAAGCTAAATCAAGTTAGTAAGTTACGTATTTTCGGCTATTCATCATCTGTAAAATTATAAGAGCTTCTTCTGACACAGAATTCATATCTTTGCTACAGCTATTCTATGTTTCCATATTCGCCATGTTTTTTCGCAATTTCTCGAAACCTATGAGGAGATCATAAATTTCACACACTGCATTATGAGATTCTTGAAAAACATTATAACATTTTTTGAAAAATTTTTCTAATATTTTGTTGTAAGAGCAGAGTTTAAAAATTAATAACAGCATAGCTAGACTAAACTTTTATTAAAAATTTGAGAAGCAAGTAAATATTTGATTATTATTTTCATCTGGATTTTCTAATTAAAAAAAAATTATTTCGCACATATACTGTTTATTTTAATAGATGATTATAGAATGAAAATTAAATTTCTTCATGAAATTTAATAAGACTGTTGAGAATGTTATCACCAGCTTTCTAATGAAGCAGTACTGCCGACAAATTGCATTCCGAATGCAATTAATGTACCAATTTAGTTATCTCGTAATTTAATAGCGAAAATTCAAGACATAAGAATTATCAGAAATAGTCTTAGATATTGCATTGACTTAATTAAAGATAGGATTATGAAATTTATAGCTTAACATTGATAAATTAATTTATGAATTTATCGATACTTTTTCATGTGAAAAATCTGAAAAAAAAATGAGTTTAAAATCATTTAAACGATTATTATTACTTTTTCTTTCGCCACAAAAAGGTATGAAAGGTAAATCACGCTTTAACAGTAACACAAGTTTTGAAGCCGTAACTTGCTTCTGTATTCTTCCATTTCACAATGCTCATAATCTATAAATTATACACACAATGTTATTACATTACGAAGAAGTATTTATTGCTTTCTTACCTACATTACGGTCTTCAAATGAGCAAATTTATTATTTTCATTAAATTTTATTAGGTAATTTGCTCTACATTATTTGCTTTTTTATGACAGTGATTTTGAAAAGTGTGAAAATAATAAACGGTGTTGCAATGCCTAAATTGAAATATTTTTCCTTTGTTACCTGCATCGGAAAGTTTTATAAAAAGAATACGAATATAAATTTTTCCTAGGAATTAGTTAAAGTGCTAGTAAAAACCAATATTGTTTCTTCTTTGCAATTTATTTATCGCAACTTAGTAATACCATTAAATTTTCATTTCATTGTAATACATAGTTTCCTAAAATAGCTATTCATGAAAAGCTATAACGTAGGGAAAAAATCGCTAACAGATCAGCTACTTTCTACTTTCCAGGTCTTTATGGTTAGCTACTTTGCATATGCACTTGTTATGATACAATATCAAGAGACCTGATACGGAGTTTCATAGTATTTTCCACGTTAAAAATTACAGAAAAATATTCTTCGATCGTAAATGATGGGGAAAAAGTAGATGTTGCAATATATTTGTTTTTTTAAAGCAAGAATTTTTCAACTGAAATGTATTTTGAAATTAAAAAAGAAACATGTTATTTCGGAAGAATATTGACTTTCTAATTAGAAGAGGAAATTGAAATCGAAGCTTTGTAAGTTGCAGAAAATTGCTCCCTCTATTTGAAGTTAGTTAAATGGGTTTTGAAAATGAATGTCTGTGATGAAAAAGTTTCCTTTCAGTTCAACGAGTGCACAAAAATTACATTTGAACGTAAAATTTGTTTAAAATGAACAACTTGTTGTAAATATTCGTAGACAATGACCCTCATTAGTCCCTCAATTTTAGTCGCGCTACTAAATTTGTGTATTCCAGCAGCTTCTTGGTCAATTTTTGAAAATCTCACCGCAGCATCAAGATTTGATGAAAGGTCTCTTAATTTCTGCCTCACATCACAACCTAACCCTTGGAATTACGATCCACCGTCAAAGGATGTAATATCCTAGAGAGACACACTCTTACACTCACTCTTAGAGACTCTCTGTAGAGACACACCCTTATACCCACGATTGTCGGTTTCCTTTCCTGTTCCACGCGTTCCAGGTCTATGGAATTACAAGGTAGCTTCCTCTCTCTCTCTCTCACTCTCTCATTCTCCCCCTCTTGGTTTACGCAGTAGGGAGGAGATACTAAAAGCCCCTCGAGTCGCTCGTCTTAAGTGCACCGTCTTCGTGTGTACACACACACGCGCGCGCGCACACACGCATATACGCAGACACACTGACACACAGACACACACGCACACACCTTGAAAATGTCGAGTTTTATGCATAGATATATGCTTGTATGTATGGCAAAGAGATACTGGTTGACGTCAAGCCACCGCGACGCCCGTCATCTTATCGATTAATGTTGTTTCGCGAGTCGCGCTTTCTGCACGATATACAAACCCGCCACTGGTATAGGATGGGTGGCTTGAGGAGGGGCTCTCGTTCTCTCTCGCTCTCTCTCTCTCTCTCTCTCTCCCTCCGTGCCGCTACCACTACACCAGCCTATGTCACTATATCGACCCGAGAGCTTGCCATATTTTTTTTATAGATTCGACCGACAAACCCATTCTGTAGCATTGCCGGCCCGCGCGCGCTGCCTTTCTATGGAACTTTTTCTCTCTCTCTCTTCATCACGGCCACACTGATGCGCTCGTGCACGAAATATAAGGGTGTGCTTTGGACTTTATATCGTCGGATGTTGTGCATGTATGTGCGTGTGTTTGTTTGTTGACCTAGGGAACGAGACAGGCCTGGATAAAATGGGTTTGATTCTTGCTTCTCATGTGCATTATTACGTCTGAGACTCCATGTGTATCTAGATTCTCTCGCATTGTCTGTTTATTTTATTAATAAAATTTTACCGGGAAAAATATTTGAGAACATTGAAAGTCGTCACTATACTTGAGAGGATAGTTTTACGCTTTTCTAGGACTCAGTTATAAAAGTATAGAAATTAGATTATTGGTTCCATAGCTCTTATTAACGATGATCTTTTAAATGGTAGACAAAAACTAGATCTTAAAATAGAGAGGAACGTTTGTTTGGATTAATCAATGGATACACGATGTTGAACCGCTAGTTGAATAACTACTAACTTTCTCTTAAGCTGAAAATATATATTGTTCCGAATCTAATTTACTTTTAAGATAATAGAGCTTTCAAAAATATCATATTCCAATAATAATGACTTCTAAAAGTATCGATTATATGTTCGATGTCTACTTGTTATGCACCTATTCACTTAATGGAACACTTTATATTACTTTATAATATTGTAGATGTGTCTATCTTATGTACAGATATATACAATTTATCTATAGATTAAAAATCGAATTTCGTTCATGATGAATTGCATAATTGCTAAAGTGATAAGCTTCCAATGTAGATTAAAATATAAAAATATAAAAGATAAAGATGTCATGTTTTTCTAAGAAGATTAATAAACTAAATAAATATTTGAGCTAACATTTTTGTAATGTATTTCTTGAATTTGGTTTTACTCTAAATTTTGAATGATAGAAACGCAGCGTTAAATTTCAAACTATTGGACAAGAGAAACAGTAATTGGAATCGAGTACTTTATAACTTAACGCATTTCACCTCTTGAAATTGAGAAAAAGAATATGACATTTTTTTATTTTTCTTGCAAGAAAGTGAAAATAATTAAAAAAAATAATAAAAATGAAAAATTATGGTGAAAAGTCAATTACGGACTTTAATTAAATTTTTTTATTCCTAAATGTTCATTAACTTTTATCTGACACAACTACTTTAAAATGAGCAAAAAAAATTACGAACGAAATATTGGCAATTTTAAAGAATTTAAAAAAAAAACAATACTTATGTCTAATTCAAATAATAATATAAATATTTGTAGCATTAAGTTTTATTAAATAATACTTCCGGCGTGAAAATATTTTCGTTTGGCAAAACTTTTGCTGAAGTTTATGTGTCGCAAAATTTGTAATTTAATACTGGGATTAAAAATTCGGTACTAGAATGAAAAAATGTAAACGAACTATTCGTAATATTCTTCAAGAAAATTATAGCGCCCAAAAAATACGGTATCTACGTCTAAAAAAATTCAAAGTTGCACGATTATGCTTTGCACTTTATCCTTTAAAAAGGGAGAAAAATATTTATTCCCACTTTCATATCACTCTAAAAAGTAAAGGCCTCTGTCTGTCTTGAGAAGTGATAAATTTTTTTATTGTGATCTATCGATAGCCCCTTCTTTGAGAATTTTATGAAGTTCTGTCTTGGGGATCGACTACACCTTTGAGAGCAATCGCAAACTCTTTTTTATAACCAAATCCATTCATACATTCTTATAGAATTTTTTTCAACCCTCACCACGGTTTATTAATACAATATTATGTTAATAACGGTAATATTACGGAAAATATGTCTCACTAGAAATATCACTAAACCTCGTAAAAAAGTTTATAGCTTGTCATAAAAAAAATTTTGATAACGAAAATGTTTGATGATAAAAAAACACTTGAAACGATGATGTGTCCGGCGAAACATATTTGTATCGCTAGTACTAAGGGATCGTTATACCCAGGAAAATAATGAAACGGAGTTTATTTCAATTTGCCAAATAAATTAAAATAATTAATTAACATTCGATATTGTTGGGAATGAAAATTATGAAATAATTGTGATTGAAAATATAGTCTGTCCATGAATTTGTATTTCAAATATTGCACGTAATACAGTTATCAAACTTGATAACGTGTAATTTAAAAACAATCGATCTACACTGTCCTGGCAATTACTACACTATTTGCAAAAAAGGTTGAACCAATTATTTTTGGATTGGAAAGAAATGATTGTGTCCGAGCAATTACTTGAACAATACCTTTACTGTATAACAGCCTTTTAAATGCCGAGCTTATGCACGTGCCCAAATACTGCGTGCATACACATTGTTCAATGCAATAAGACAATATTTTTTAATAATAATTTTTTGTACCTTCTGCTTTTTCTCGACTTCCTATTTATTGCACTTGCAATTAATATGTATGGCAATATTTGCTCATCATTTTTTTATTTTTAAATTTCTGTAAGAAATTTTTTTTTCACTTTCGAATTAACGTTGTAAGAATATGAGTGTCTATAAACTGATTGCCGTTACCGTTCATTTTGATTTTCTCGATGAACGAAAGTTTTATCTGAGTCGAATAAACGTGAGCCTTCGAAATGCTAAAAACAGTTTTGTACATTATTTTAGTAGCACTATCGATGTACAGAGTTTGTAGTTTATCTAGGAAATAAAATGAAAATTCATGAACAAGTGTTGTTTGTAACATTAAAAAAGTGAATTTTTAAAATATTAAAATTGATAATTCCTTCGATCAAAAGTTAAAAACCGCAAAATAAATTAATTAATGAATTATCTTAATTAACATTATTTCGGTTAAGGTGGGCACAAAAGAATTATATTATTTACTATTGTTTTTTTTATTATCATACTCTAAACTATTTTTTCTTAATATAATATTATGAGACATATAATTAGAGAATTCTGTAACGAAGTCGATATAGTCACATATTTACACGTACTAATTTATGCAATATAAACATAACTTGATTTCTTATAATAGTATAATAATAAAATCAGAGAATATAAAATTCTTAATTAAATTATTACTGTATTCTATAAATAGAATCGAAGGACTAAAATTTATTTAAAAAAATACATTTCATAAAAAATTTACTGACGAAGAAAATAAGCTCTGTTAAATAAGTACTCTATACAATGATACCTTTGCTTCTGAATCGTGCAATGTTACTTACACGCTGAAGACTCTTTAAACTGCCTCTGATTAAGAAATCTTTTAATAGATAACATTCAATAATTACTCATAATAATATCTTGTAATAAATCATAGGATACTTTCTTTATAATTTTTTGAAGATTTATGATATTATTAAAACTGAAGAAAATGGTAGAGTTTTAACGCTGATGTGACTTCGACGACTACTTTTGAAATTATATGTCCTATGACGCTATCGAATAAACTTTGGTACGCTATAACTTTTATAAATTAACTGTTTAAAACAAAATTATAAATTGTATGGCTACAACTCGATAAAAAAAAATGGCAAATATTTTCTATTACCTATTGTGTATATTAAACTGTATAAAAAACTATATGGATCGATATGGATTTTCCAAAATTACTAAATTATATAGCGACAAATAAAAGAGACAAGTTTAAGAGGAAAGCGGCGCGAGAAAATTCGTTGGCTGGTAAATAATTCCAAGCAGACCTTAAGAACTGGAATGCAAGGAACCGATGCATAATGTCTCAAGGCCTATACGGAATACATCGGTGCACACATATGCTCCGTCAGATATGAAATATGAAAGGGTGCGCGCGCGTCATATAAGCTTGAAAGTCAGTACGGCGCATTACACTTGCAACAGGCGGAGAATAGAGAGAGAAAGAGAGAGAATATACACTGCACACGCGTCTCAGACGACGCTCGTTTATTTTCAATATGCTTCGAATTTCGCGCGCCGCGTCGGCTTTATTGTTTTGCGCCAGCTCGAGGTAATTTATAATGGCGGCTTCATGAAAGGATTGCCCGGTGCTACGCTTGTTTGCGATTTGCACTCTATTCTCTCTTCGATGATGTTGAGCTGCTTTAGATTGGCTTGTATTATACCAAACGGTCGGTGTCTCTTTTATACGTTCCGTATACATACGTTTTGTGTAAATGTTTGCAGTCACGTATCTGAAGTTGGTTTTGAGTGGCCGTTATCTTCATATGATAATAGAGAATAAAAATGACAGAATCTTTTTTCAGATAATTGAAAAGATTAGGATTATACTTTAATTTTTTACAACTGCATAAACCTAATGATCTTATATGTGTATATATATAATTTTCGCTGCTAAGATGATACTTTATGAATTATTCTATTCATCAAACAAAGGAAAGCCCCAAAAATTGTTCCTTTAATATAACGAATGATAACTACAATGATTTTTAAATAAGTAGACATATGCCGAGTATTGCAAGACTACAGTCTTGACTTTTCTTTAAATATTTATCAAATTTCCTGAATAAATTAAAATTGTTTCACCGTCTAAAAAATGGTATATTTACTATATTTATTAAAAAAAGGGAATTTGACATAATTTAAGTTGAAATACCTTGTGTATGATAAAAAATAAACTATTTCGGCAGAAAATAACTATGGGTTCAATATAATCAATAATTGTATTTTGAATAAAGTGTCAAATACGGTGAAAGTAGGACCAGATGAGGTTGACACAAATAGGGAATGAACGCCGGTTTTGCAGTTTATTTAAAATTTCATCAGTCAAAATCGCCCTTTCATGTATACCTTGTTATTTTTTATAATTTATTAATAAACTAATAGAATTCTTTCAGGTGGTGAAATATATCCTGTTTATTCATAAAACAACTGCTATCTACTGAAAATATTACATTTTCCATAAAAACAAAGTTATAATCAAAGCAGCTACCTGGTATACGTGTTTTATTAATTATAACTCGAACATGTCATTTTCAACTTTATGAATATACATTTTAATTATCGTAAGAAACTATTGACAATCGTTCTTTTATTATACTCATTAAACTGTTTTAATTTAAAACTATTTATACAATCGATATTAACCCATATTGACCCAATTTGTCCGTTTTTGTCCGTCAACTTTAAGCACGGACAACTTTGTAATTTATGCTTGAAAAGATCTGCAAATTTACAGGCGGGTATTTTCAAGTGTGCTCTTTCAGAATCTGGTCCGAAAAATTCGAAAAAACCACTCCTTCCCATCCTATTTTTCAATTTAAAAAAAAAACTTGATTTTTTAACGAAATTTTTTTTCTAAATCGAATTTTTGATGCGAAAGAGGTCTTGGTTATAGCTGGAATCACAAAAACTCAGGCTCAAAATGTCCAAATAATAAAGTTATACAC